>WWET01003621.1:47417-64971 GCA_011038615.1 Limnodynastes dumerilii
GTCTTATGCTGTTTCCCTGCATGGGGAAACAGCCTATCAGTGTCTCTCTGTTCTGGCTGCTGGCCTATCAGGGACCAGCAGCCTCTATTTAAATCCCCTTCTTCCAGTTTCTGGCGCCGATTATAGCTTCTGTTTTCAGTGCTATAGTCTGCTATTCTGTGTCCCTAGTGCTCTTGCCTAGTGATCTGACCATTGAGTGCCCTTTATCCTGATTCCATTCCTGCCTAATTTATCTAGTGTATCTCGCTCCCTCTCTCCCACCTTCGTGTATTTATCCTCCCCCATTTTGCCTGCCCCTTTCCTGGTGTGTATGTCTCTGTTACCCCTTCGGGGGTCCCGCTGGATGCCTGTGCGTGTGTATGCCCTGGTCCGTCTTGTCTCGTCCCGTGAACCATCTTCCGTCCATCGTGCCTTGTTTAGTGTTAATTGTCGTCCGTCGCAGGTCAGTATCTACCGACCTGCCCTGCTCCCTCTGTTCTTGAATTCATCTATTCCCCGGTTTGGGTACTCACCTCTGGTGTCTAGCTTCTCTGCTTCGCGGGTCCGGTTCAACGGGGTACGACCAGGTTATTGGGCCGCAGCCAAATCCATCCCCACCATCAGGGGCTCTGGTGAAAACCCCCCGATAATAAAGTTCACGTACCCCGGCAGTCGACCCGGTCACGTTACCTCTCTCTCCGGTGGTCACCCTGGTACTCACCGAGGTAATCCCGGGGTACCACACCAACCCACTGATCTCCCTAAGACCACTCCAGCACTCATCTTGATAAGCCCGGAGTGTCGTAACAGAATCATTCCTAAGTCTCGAGGAACGCCCATACTGTACATTAGCAATCCAAGTGCTTCTCATTTGCATTAAGAGTCTTACCCCTCTAGCCACACATGCGGAAGTCATAACATTCCCAATCATGAATCATTCCTAAGTAGCCCTTATTATCTGTGAATCATTCTTACATGGTTTCAGTGCGTAGTTTGGAGTTCTGGGCATGCTCAGTTTAACTGTTCCCTAAATGTACGCACTGAAATCCTGTTCTTACTTAGTTGTGAATCAGGTCCTAAATACTGAAATCCCAACCTTCCATGAGTACAGCGGCATTGTATTAATAATAGTAATAATAATACTGATATTCCAAAAATAAGTAAATGATTGTGCACAAACACTTTACAATGTTGCCTTCTGTTTTGAAGCATTCAGTAAAATACAAGAGTTTTATGGTAATGCACATTTCATTACATGATACTTGAGTAAAGATGTAAAGGACAAATATATGGTTTTAAATCTTTAAATCCCTATGTACAGTTTCAGTTGTAAGTTGAACGGATCAAAAACGTATCAGAACATTTGGAGCAGTTCCTTAGTGAAGATAAGACCTTCCTTGACTATAATGTTGCTCTAGAGACCTCCCATTCCAAGTTTAGGTGCGCCATCTACAGATGCTGCAAAGTAATGAAAATAATCATTTGGAGGAGCACCAATACTTATTTCAATATTTTCAGCTTGTATAATAATTTGAATACAATACTAAACAATACAAGTTAAACCAAACACTAGCTGCCTTCAAGTAAGTAGTGTCACACTGTGAGAACAGTAGCTTTTATCAGTGGATTCCTGCACCTATTATATACAAGGCTATGAATAAAAAATAGTAATGCATCAGCTGTCTGAGATTTAGCTCTAGGGTGACCTTCGGTACTCCAGGTGTTGTGAAACTAGTGCACACAGCATGCTCAAACTGCATATATTAGTTGATATGTGGCATACATGATGGGACTTGCATCTTCTCAACTCCTGGAGAGACTGCTCTAGGAATTCTTATGGTAAGTTTAGTGTGTTATGTAAAAATAGATTAAGGACAAAGGGCCAGATCCCGACCTACATCCGTCAGACTTATGCAAGTCATATGCGTAAGCCCCCTTTGCACATGCGCTTGCCAGATGTTCAAACAGTGTAAGTACTGATGTATGTAACTAAAGTTACAATCGTCAGTATATAAGCAGAAGGGGCTGACCCTTCATTTACGTGGAAGAAAGTATGGATGCGATAGGAGATGATATTAATAGTATAAATTTTATTTAAACACCAGATAAGGGCCAGATCCCGACCTACATCCGTCAGGAGACTCACGCAAATCATATGCATAAGTACCCTGTGTTGAAACATCTGCACATGCGCGTGCCAGATGTTCCAACAGCGTAAGTACTGATGTACGTAACTAAAGTTACAATCGTCAGTATATAAGCAGAAGGGGCTGACCCTTCATTTACGTGGAAGAAAGTATGGATGCGATAGGAGATGATATTAATAGTATAAGGTTTATTTAAACACCAGATAAAAGTATCAATAAAATAATATACATCAGTATATAGTTGCAACAATATCGTGTTTATATAGATACAAAATTATGTCACGAGGCAATCAGATTGTATACTGTGTAACGTTGAATGGTATTAGAGCACAGAAATATAAGCAATTTGTGCAAGGTCCTCTATGTGGAGGGGTTTGGATTCAATATGAGATGGCTGGAGATATGAGTACCCAATAATATGGCACAATAAAGGCAGATGTTTATAATGATGGAATAAGGGAAACTGATAATCTTCAAAAGGTAGTGAGCAGCACAGTAAAAGTTATCACTCTGTATGTGGTATATGGTCAATGACCAGACTAATTCCATCAGAATGGACAATGGTAATTCCGAAATCAAAGGAAGGAGGCTGTATGCAGTGCTGGAGGTCCGTGAGACACTAAATAACGATGAAGTAACTCACGGAGGATGTTGAGACTCTCACCGTCCGTGGTGCCGCTAGATCGGCTGTGCGTCAACAGCCATGATGTATAGTAAGCAGCGGGTTCTTATTCACGCTGTGGGGAAAAGTCTCGGTATCTGCGGTCTGTCTGGAAATGCTGTGCGTTCACAAACGCGATGCTCCGTAAGCTTAAACTAATAAGTCTTAGGCAGAATAAAAGTAAAATCTTTACTCACGGAATCGGGTGGCTCTTTGTGTCCGTGATGTGTCTGGATATGCTGTGTATGCACAGCTATGGAGCTCTGTAGGAACAGGTGGATATAGTCCTTAGACGGAGTAAGAGCTCTATTAGAATGTAGAAAACGGCCTCCACAGTTGGTAATGAGGAATAAGCCGACAGGCGGAATGGTGAGATCAGTTTAAATAACATTTATACCATTAATATCATCTCCTAGCGCTTCCATACTTTCTTCCATTTTCTCTTCTTTGGGACCCCCCTTGAACGTGACAGCTGTATGCAGTGCTGGAGGTCCGTGAGGCACTAAATAATGATGAAGTAACTCACGGAGGATATCGAGCCTCTCACCGTCCGTGGTACCACAGTTGGTAACGAGGAATAAGCCGACAGGCGGAATGGTGAGATCAGTTTAAATAACATTTATACCATTAATATCATCTCCTAGCGCTTCCATACTTTCTTCCATTTTCTCTTCTTTGGGACTAGTCATCCCTAGGCAGCAGCTGGAGAGATATTTTAGTAGTCTTTATTGGTTTTATATATTTGGGTCACTTCCATATGAGAATCTAATTTTGAGCGCTGTACACTCTTTTGCAACCTTCATTTACGTACAGGCAGGAATAGCCATTTAAATGAGAGGTCGGGGAAACCCTGTTATGACTAGGTCTGCGGCCATACAGCTGTAGGCCTAGTCATAAAAGATAAGGTAGTAATCTAGACACGCAAGTATCCAGATTTACTACCGACAGCGGGAAGTGCACGGGGCCTGCACTTCTTGCTACGGTGCGTACCTATGGACACTGCATGCATGTAAAGCATGAGGGGGTCAGCCTCTGGGCCAAAATGCCTGTACCTGTCTTAGGACATTTAAACAGGCTAGTAAAGGAGTTCATATATGGGGCAGTACTGTAGACACTTCCACCTAGGGCACTGATAAAGTTTGGATGGTCAATACCACTCTTCAGTCACATTCTATCTCCAGTACCCTCTCCTCAATTCTTTACTTCAGTTTAGTCCCATACTCCACTCCCACTATGGCCCTGCCACATATCCCTGTCTTTCAAGTCGGGTGTCTGGACAGAATTACACATGCACCTGACAGATATTCCGCAATGGATCTCCAGACCTATGGAACTTATCCCTGGAGATCCATCCGTCAGGGCAGTGTATCCCCTCTGCTAGCCTTAACACTGTAAGGTGGGTGGGGGGAGCATATAAATTGTACAGTCTGGTTTGGATTTAGTACTTCTGTGCTGATCAGCAGTTGTACAGATCACTGATTCACATAAGTGACTTAAGGCTGCCTTATATCTGCATGAGAGAAGGGGAGTGACAGAATTATGAGCAGGGTTCTCTTACTTACAGCCTGTTAACAAAAAGTCATGTTTTATGTTTTTATTTTATTGTGAATTGCTACACAGTATGTGCTATATAAAAAAACGTTAACAGATAAATAAATGTCAGTCACCTAAGCACACTTTAATCGCATCATTTTATAGTATGTTACATTGCAATAACCTTCACCATCAGTTAGATTACGGTGAACAACTGTTGCGATTGCTGAGATTTTATTTTATAGTCTCAGAGGTCTGTGTGCAAGGAGAGTGGTAATAGAGACACATCATATAAGAATATCAAAATATTAGCAGAAAACCGACAACTATATTCACTGCGATTCCCTTACACTGCAAACGCAGCTGTCATATACAGGGACCTGCTCCCTGAGAAAATACAGGAACAAAGAAAAGACAGCGCCTATGTGTGTGTAAAGTGGTGAATTAAAACCACTAAAATCTTAATTGATGCTTACCAATGGTTGAAAATATTAGTCTCATAGTTAAAACAATATTATTTATAACACACAAAATATAAAATCTGGACAATGCAATTCAGAATCATTATCTGTTGAAATACAATATAGAGCACTTACTTAAATGCCTTCTATGGAGGAAAACATATTGGGCCGGATCCAGAACTATGTTCGACTTCCATAGACGGACGTAATTCAATGAACAATAGCTACTGCGCATGCGTAGATTGCGTATATGCGGTCTTTTAGACCGCATATACGCAATCTACGTATCGAAGCGATACGCAGATTACGTACAGCAGCTACTACGTATGCGCAGTAGCAATTGTTCATAGAATTATGTCCATCTACGGAAGACGGACGTAGTTCTGGATCTACCCCATTATCCTTAGTTCTGGCTGTAAAAAGAGTAATCGTGAGGAAAACACAATTAGTATTAGGGGAGCTCCAAGGATGGATATTATAGAGATTTTACCCAGATCATGGGAAGAAGAGTCAGTCTTTTCACACTACAGCAACTACTAGTAACACAGCTCCCACTCACGGTTGATTATATGTGGCCAATCCAAAAGTTAATTCAATGTCCTGGTATAGAGTATCCAATAATAGTGATTTTCTTTTCTTTCTCTGAACATGATCACATTTCTTACTGGGTTCAGTTTATAGTTCACTCTGACAACCATCTAGGAAAATTGGTGCAAATTATTTTGGTTTACTGTTTGCAAACACCCTGACAGACCTGTGAGTCTGTATCTGTACATTCTTCCAAGCAGCTTTCTTCATTTGGTTTGTACCATGTGAACACTTAAATGCATATAGCATAAAGGGAGCAGTGAAACAGCTTATGTTTAAAGAAGAATACATAATCAACTATATTATTAGAGAAGAAATAAAATTCTAATTAACTTTTAGAAACTGTTTTAAAATGGGGAAATTCTACTATGATTTAATAGTTTCATTATTAGTTACTCCATTAGTTCTTTTTTTATCTTTAGCTTGACAGAGCTCATAAGCAATCCATGTGTGCACTGTATTAGTTTTACAATATTACATACATAACTTGCATTTTTATGTTTCAAGAGACAGAAAAAGAGGAATACTGGGAATTAAGTAGAATAAAAGAAACAGAAATATTCTTTTAGTCAGAAAAATGTAATTTAAATTGAAAATAAAACCCATTTGCAATATGGAGGGAGAGGGTATTAGATCAGATCAAAAATCAGGGGCTAGATTTAATAAATTGTGATGTTGCCCATAGAAACCAATAACATTTTTGCATTCTCTAGTATGTAATAGGAAAGCAAGAGCTTGAATCTGATTGGTTGCTATGTGCTAAATCTCCATTTGTTCTTTTTCATGGTTTATTAAATCTAGCCTCTGCTCTCCATTGTATCCTCGCATATCCAGTGTCACTCTCATGAACTTCTGATAGCTGGACCTCACATTAACATTTCGATCCGTTCCCAATTAAAATTACAAAAAAAATTAGTGTGGAACGCTTGGCTGTCCAAATCCCTACCTATGCTTACAATAATAAATCACTCCCACTTGCACAACCTATCACTCTGTTGTAAGTGTCTAAAGTCAGAATTCAAGATCTTGGAATTGCGTTTTGGTCATGGTGCTTGAAATTTGCGATAGTGGCCATTGATCCAAACGCTCGGAGAACACACAACTTTTGGAAGTCTGGATCCAGTAGGTTATGGCTATTAGAACTCCTTCGTGCAAGGGGATTAGTATGTGGAGTGATTCCATGAATCTGTGGATAAAGTGGGATTGCAATTGTGGATCACCGTTTAACAGTTAGATCGCAAAACAAATCAGAAGTGAGGATTTTTTCTGTTGCCGTTTAAAAAAAAAAACAACCTATTGTAAATAATGTACTTAATTATTATTATTATTTTTTTAAATCATCTCTTTAAAGAAACAAGACCATAAAATATATAATAAATATACTTGTAAGTATAAATGTAACATTTAGCTAAAATGTATTTTAAAAAAAAAAAACAAAAGAAAAAAAAACAGCCTCTGTGGTTTACGCCCTAGATAGAAGACATTTAAAGGTTATAGTACAATTGTCATGGGTTATTATAGGTTAACTATAATGTGGAAATTTGCTGGAAAAAAAATCCTACATTAAACCAAACTAAATCAGCGTTGAACATGTTAAGAACCATTTAAGCATACATCATTCATATTGTCTGTATTTTTCCAAATCTCACAGGAGGGCAGATAATTGCTTCCAGAAAAACACACATTGTCGCAGCAGGTCAGGTAATGGAAGGAGAGGGGATCTTACAGGGAAGTAGTAATAGTAGCTTCAGGAAACCATGGTTACGTATGAAAATATAGTTCATTTTATTCATCTTTACTGGCATCATGGGAAAATGAAACCCCATTCTCAAAACGGTTTGTGAGTGGCATCTCTCTTTATATTGCAATTGTGTACAATATTTGGATAAATATACAAGGCAACTGCAGCACAGTAAACAGAAGTTTCTCATTTATAAATTTGCATCATTGAAATCATTTTTTATCTTTTTATTGTAAGAGTTTACAAAAGTAATGCATTGGAGTGTCTTTTAATGTAAACAAAACAAATGGCATTTAAATATATACTAGAAATATTTACTGGTCTCGCTCTCAGGGCTTGTGGGAATGGGTACACTCAAACAACCAAAATGTACAAAGTCAGACTCTCTCAAAAGGCAACCAGAAGTATCAGAGACATTATAAAAAAAAAAATCAGAGCAGAATGCTATGGTCATGAAAACGGTTATACCATACTGCTTCACACCATTTACCTGATTTTATACACCTCTCACTAACAATACATACAAACAGCACATATTAATAAAGGTGAGAAGGTTCTTTTTGCAAACACACTTTCAAATATAGAGCTCAACAAAATAATTTTCACCATTAAAGCAAATGTCTCAATTTTAAGACTTGACATAGTTCTTTGTACAGTCATTAAGTAGAAAAATAAAAACACCAGTAAACTCATAGATCAACCTAGACAATCTTTATATTACATACATGAGAGAGGGTATGTGAATAATAGGTGTAGTCCTGCACTAGAAAGGTGTTCTGCATATCTGCCTGCTTTTTCATTTTACTGCCTAATAAGTGTTCACATGGCAGGGAACCAATAGGTAGAAATGTGTATACTGCTATGTAGGCCAATAATTTGATTGAAAGTATTTCTGTTTTGGTTTTAATATCAGCGACTAAATGTACTAAACAGCGGATCAGATTCTAGTTGACATTCTCTAGTACGTAACAGGAAAGTGAGAGCTAGAATCTTATTGGCTGCTACAGACAACATCTCCATCTTTTATTTTCCACAGTTTAGTAATCCTATGCCCAAGAGTTTATGTACCGGAACCCCTTACTGGACTTATTATTATTACTGAGAGGTATTCCATACTTCATATATCACAGAATAAAAGGAGGATGGAGAAGAGGGCGATATTCTGGTAAAAGAATAATAAAAAAAAACCCCATCAAAATCTATAGGAAGCAGGTCGGAATCATTATTCACACGACACAGCTGTAGCTAGCGTATGGATTATTTAAGCACATTTAACATAAAATAAGCATAGTCTACTGCAGTAAACCATATTGTGTTTACAGAAGCTTTTAGAGAACATTACTTGGAAAAAACAGTTTAACCCTTTCCCTGCTAAGGTTATGGTTGATATGAGAATTTTACTTTATGCCCACTGTGAATTATTTATTCTTAAGGGATTAATGGTAAATCAGCAATGTCAATAAGACAGACTATTGCAATTACATTTTTATTACAACACATGTTCATGTCCACCTGCTTTTCCATCAGGCCTGTGATTATGGACGGGAGGATACCGGCCTGATTGGAAAGACCAGAGGAGTATTGCTGTGTGGCACTGCTTGAATTCCGTTTAATCTCTCACCCAAGTTGTCAACACATACTAAAGTTTATAGTTCATGTTAATTGGAAAGAGGCTATTATAGGACATAAACAAAGAACTGATATAAAGATCTGAAGGGTTTGGCTGTTAGGGGTTCTAATGTCTACATAAAGCAGCTGTAGGATTAGGAAGCCAGTCACCTACACAAAAAGAAGGCATTCACCATTGTGAGCTGAACGAATACTCAACCTATTAGCCAAAAACTTCACATCTTTGCTAATTAATCTATTATTATCAAAATGTAAAAAACGAAAACAACCCCTCTCCAAAACGGTAAAAGGTTCTGGAAAGCCTCAAAACGAAGTTAAAAGAAACTTTTTGGTTTCAAACCTTTAAAGCCATGTGTATGCAGGCACTGTTTTCTATAATATAATATTCTATTACAGCTTGACAATTACAAAAATAAGACAAAATGTATATGAATGGAGATTTCGTGTGGTTACCAGTAATTCTCAGAAAAGGTAATATTCAGTAAAATAAATGGGGGGGTGGGGGGTTGTGTGAATGCACATTAGAATATTATGCTGCAAAGAGGTATATAAAAAACATATTACAAATCTTTCACACTTAATGGTTTTCTTAACTCATTTGCATAACTTTCCCCAAAAAATGTACTTTGTGTAAAGGTTCCCATCATACACAACTAAGGCAGCAGCACATTTCATAATTGCTGCACAAAATCTCTCATAACCACACATTAGAGTTCCTGAGTTGGAAGGCTGGAAGCTGTTCAATCCTAGATCCCAAGCTGGACCTTCATTTTTTCATAAACCACATAGCTGATACTGACAGCAGGGATGACCTTCATGAAATTTGGCGCAATTCCTCTGTAAAGACCCAGGAAACCTTCTTTAGCTATAATCTTGCGGAAGAGGCCTCCCATACTAAGCTGAGGTGCGCCCTCTATAGATGCTGTATGCAAATAAAAGAACGAAGAAATAATTATACACGAAAGAAGAGTAAAACAGACTTTTATACTCTTTAAAAATAATTATAATTCTTAGATTTTGCATAGTGTTAGAGAGAAAAGAGGGGTGGGGGAAATGAATGAAGAGACATAGGAGACCAGAAAGAGTGAAGCAGGGGGGGTGGTATGGTGGTATGGGGTTATATGGAACTATATGGTGGGATTAGGTGGGGTATAATACATTATGTGGGATAGTGATGTAACTATTGGAAATAAAACGTAATATAGGGAGAGTGGTGTGACCATTAGGTATAATATGTAATATAGGGAGAGTGGTGTGACTATTAGGTACAATATGTAGAATGGGGAGAGTGGTGTGACTTGTATATAATATGTAATATAGGGAGAGTTGTGACTATTAAGTATAATATGTAATATGGGGAGAGTGGTGTGACTTGTATATAATATGTAATATGGGGAGAGTGGTGTGACTTGTATATAATATGTAGAATGGGGAGAGTGGTGTGACTTGTATATAATATGTAGTGTGGGGAGAGTGATGTGACTATTAGGTATAATATGTAGAATGGGGAGAGTGGTGTGACTTGTATATAATATGTAATGTGGGGAGAGTGGTGTGATGGGAGGGTGTAATATATAATGTCCAGGACACAACATGTGTAGGTAAAGGTCTGAAGTGCAGGGCACATTGCTGTAATATGTGTGTGAGGAGGCTGTCAGTAGGTGGTGATATTACTGTAATGTGTGTGGATGAATTATATAGTTATTGCTGTAATAATAAGGATGCTGGGGGAGTATGGAGGTCATGTGTAATTTGCAGTGATAAAGTTATAATGTTTCCCTTGGTGTGAGGTTCTGCTATAATAGGTAGAGTGGAGTGAGGTATTGCTGATATAACTGAGGTAGTGGCGTATGCTGTCCAGATTTCCATACCCCCACTTCAAAATTCCTACTGCAACCACTACTACAAATACATTAATTACACACATTTGCAAATAGATGATAAAGCCTCCAAAAAGTGCAGAAAAGCCCTGAAAGTGGCAGATGACGGCGAGTTTGCGCTCGATTTAATCAAAGAATTACAAATATTGGTGACTTATATTTCTGCATTAGTGTTATAGATAGAATGGTAGCTTGTCTACTGTGTTTGGGCATTCTTTTCCTTATGTTTCAGTATTTAGACCATGTCTGGCCAGGCAATTGTATGTTTCAGACTGTGCATTGTAAATAGCATTATGGTCATGTGAACTCAGTTAGCGTCTGAATCAGCTCATGTACAAGAACTTAATGAACGATTGTGAAAGAAAGGAGCAAGTTGGGGACCCTATAAAGTATTTAATAAGCATCTTTTTCATTGCTATGCTGATCAAACATACAGAATAATGATCCATTTCAGTATAAACAATAATCACACTTGTATGATAAGCCAGCAAAATCATTTGTGGTAAGACTGATGACAGGAGCATCTATAAAGCTATGAGGAATATTATGCAGCTTATAGGTGTACAAAACCTTTGCATCATTCGTTCCTTGGGATTCCCAGAACAGTTTAGAACATGCTTGGTTATAAACCAGAGATAGGTTCACAATTACCTGCCTCAGTCTATTCCTTAATTTGGTGCTTTTTTCTCCTACACAGTCCACTAGCTGTGTTCTTAGATTAGTTTAAATGCACTCACATTCCTTTAGTGATAGTGAATTATGAATATAATGATGCTATTATGTAATATACACCCCATTTAAAGTACTGTAAGGTCTCTGTAATACGAGGCGAATTGACAGTGTAAATATTTAGGAGCAATAAAGACACCTGAGATATTTTAATGTTGTATAAAGTGTGGCATAAACATTTTGTAAATATACAAATCTATTTTTGTTTATTGATTATCAGGGTATTACATAGCGCCATCATATTACATAACCCTTTTAGTTTTAACAATCATTTATTACATGACTGGGTGGTGACAGACAGAATGGGTGGGGAAGATGGACCTGCTCGCAAGCTTACACTCTGCTGAACATTGGTGGGCAGTGCTATATATCACACAATGGACCAGCCAGGTTGTATGGTAAAAGTGCTCAGTGTCTGCCTGCCATGTGCAGTAGGAAAAAACGCTAAACACCGGACGTATATGTTATATGTCCGGGAGTCTGCATACGGCCCATAGACCATAAGTGGTGTCTGTTTTGTCCGAAACTTGAGGATATCTTTATTCGGAAAAAACATACTTATTAATTTCCTTTGTACGTGGCTAGGTTACGCATTGCGCCCTTCTGATGCACCTCTGCTTGGAGATTACTTCACTTGGGCATAAAAAAGGTGTGTGTTGTCTGCAAACATTTTACAACATTTGGGATAGATGGATAGACTTTACTGTACTATGGTTTACTATAGGAATTCATCTTCCAATGATGTTATTATCAAAAAAAAGGGCTTAGTGTGATCCAGCCACACAGCAGTGTTAGTAGCAGGACTGTGGGTAATATTAGTATGGAAAGAAAAAGTCCAAGTTTATGTGAATCATGTAACAGAAAGGAGAACTGGATAGCAAAGAGTTGTAAATATGGTGTGTGTGTGTGTGTGTGTGTGTGTGTGTGTGTGTGTGTGTGTGTGTGTGTGTGTGTGTGTGTGTATATATATGTATATAATGTTAAGGAAATATAAATTACTATTAAACATTTGGAAGTTTGATGTTGCTCACCTTGAGCCTGCATTCTTGTCCTGATAAGGGCTAATGGATAACTAGCCAGCTGGCCACAAGTACTAGATACAGTGCCACATCCCAGCAAGATCAGCACCCCTGGGTTGGCAGACTCTGTTGCATATTTCTGAAGCCAATGGTTCTTGAGAGTCTGGCAAAAGGAAGTGCAGCATACAAGCTGTTATTTCCTGGCAAAAAACTAATACTTACTGATAATCATTTCATTCTCAGTGTGGGAGATGAGTACCCCTTATCCTTTTACGGACATAAACATTACAAAAAAAAATAAGCAATTATCAATTTTGGTATAATTAAAAAAAAAACAAAAAAAAACAGAATACAAAATAAAAACAAAATAACCACTGCAATCCAAGGCACTAAGATCTGATGCCGGATCCCCGCTGTATCCTAAACTCCATGCAGGCGAGGGAAGGCAACCCCCTACACTCATGGATTTACATTTTAATGACCCTACATAAACTTTTCTGCACTGTCCCCATATAAAATAGGGACGGTGCAAAATGCTGAATAGTAAATAAGGGCTGAAGACCTCCTGCTTCAGTGTCTGAATATTATCCAGGATGGAATACTGGATTCAGATGAGTGGAGGAAAAGTGGCGCTGGAGCATGCAACACTTTCCTAAAGGGGTCTTTTCTGATCATTAGGACTGTAGTAGGTCTAGATCTGGCATACAACTCGCTCTCATTTTTCTGCATCTTTGTATTTATACACATAAAGGACTGATTTCAGATAATGCGTTCTCCGCATTACAATATAGCGTATGCGTGAGCTACAAGCACGCATCTGGAGTTTCAGGAACCATGACTCCACGATGGAATCCATTACAAGCGTGGGTCAGGACGACCTGCCACGTGTCTGGTCATTATTTACGCATCAGCCCCATTTTCCATGGGCCTGGTGCCTAAATATTAAGATAGTGTCCTCCGCTCAGAAGTCCGTACATACAAGGGGAGTGGTCTCCCCTCGCACATATGGAAATTAGGATCGCATGGCCACCTGCTTTTTAATAAAATCTTCTGCAGAAGGAGTTGCGACCACATCGGCAGTGAGCGTCGGAATCTGGCCCTTAGTGATTATAATTTAATGTTGGCCACAAACTGATCAGATCATTAAGATCAACCAGATTTGTCTTACAAGTACATACATTTTTATGGGCAACATCTAGACATATGGAAATAATGAAACTTTATCAGCGCTCCAACAATAACTTTTAAAGTGTTCAAATGAGGCAAATGTCAAACCACATATCCCATCCCAACATCAGATGACGTCCCCATAAATTAAAATAATGGCATATTTGGTCCATGTAATTGGTGATTTTTCTAAAACAGCCTAAAAGTAGAGTAAGTATGTACAGGATACCTGTAAAATGTATGTAAACATCAATCAATAAGAGAAGGGCATTAATAAGAAGATTAACAAATAAATTCTAAAAGGTTACCTCATAGACAGCTAGGTCAATGCCAGCATAAGGAATTATACCCAGAATGTTGGGTAAGTAGCCTTTATAAAACGCTCGTACACCTTCCTTTTTCAAAATCTTCTTTGCACAATCAAACATTCCATTGTATTGGCCAGTCTTTCCTACAGCCAAACGAGTCTTCATAACCTAGAAAGCAACAATCATTTCGATGCCATTGCACTTGAAACTTTCTAAACACAATGGGAGACGTGACAAAATGTCTTAAAAGCCACAGTAACAAATCTAATAAATCTAACCGTAAAATTAAGAAAATGAAAACAGGATAATAGAATTTTCTTGCCTGTGCACCAGTTATTCCTGTAATGTCAATGGATGACATATAAATATGTACAATGCTATTCAGTTATTGTTGGATTGCATTCTGGAAGGTGGAATCCCAGAATGCACTCTGTCAGTTCTGCCCAGTGTTTCATGTGAGGGGAAGGCTGCTTTCAGCTCCTACTCTCTATGCTGCACATTACTGGAAATGAAAGTTCATCCTTATGTGTATTGGACAAAAAAAATGTATTGACTATAACATCATTTTAGATATTTAATATAAGCCCTTATTTGTTTTGGCATTTATGTGAAAATAAACGTTTGTATAACAAGGAAACCTTGTCCCCCTATAAGTAGTTGAAAATGAAACGACACCGCAATAAACATCTCTGATCCATTTAATCCAGCATAAGAAGGGTTTGGTGATGTGGAAATACCTCCATGGGGTAAATTGAAGTCTGTGCTGTTGCTCCAGCCAGCGACCCAGCGATAAATCTTTCTGCTGTACCCAGCTTGCCACTCTCTGACGTGAACATCTTCTTATACTTAAGAGAAAAAAAAATTCGTTTTTTTCTGTTTTTAAAGCTCTATCTACATGCAATCACAAGTCTCACCAAGTTACAGACCACCTAGTATAAGATAAATATATGTAGACTTTACAGCCAAGAGGTAAGCAACCAGTGACTCACCAGCTGCTGATGCATTGGAAAGCCCAGAAAAACCTAAGGCTGGTATAGGAGCCATCTGCTGGCCTAAACCATCTAGACCGACATCTGATAAGATGCACAGGCTTGGAGCAAACATGAAAACTCTATTACAAAAGCGGTTATTAAAATTCTGCTACATATGAAACAGTAAGGAAAGTATATATACAAATAAAGAGTATTATCTTTCTCTATGGATCCTGAAAAGTTTTTTTTTTCTATTAGGTTTCATCCAAAGCTACACAGTTATGCAGGATTTAGATAGTTACTATATTTTTTTTGCAGTTGTCATAATTATACAATACACTATATTCACATTCATCTTTGTGTTGTAAAACTATACAAATTATGTCATAATAAAGAAAGGGCATGAGTAAAGTGCAAATTGCTTTGATGAACTTAATCCCCTGGTAAGAACTAGAGATAACTGGAAAGTGTATTTTACATGCTGCTAATTAATGTTTTCTCCCTGGAAAATATACACCTCACGCTGCACATTAGAAACTAAATGTATCACACGTATGCCTTCTACAAAAGCAGCAACCCCACAATTTTACTTTAATTTAACATTGAACAAATAGCAATTTTAATCTAACATTGTATAAACAGCAAATTGAAGGCTTTTGTACCAAAGTTTCTTTGTTGCACATTTATAATGAACTCTGTGGGGGTATGTCCATTATGTAATGTTCTATGCTTTAAAGGAGAATACAGAGAAAGGTACATTGTAGACTATAGTAGTAACAGGACACAGCATCCGGTCAGCAGCAAGAAAGACTAAGGGAAAAAACGAAAGCCAATGACGTTGTGTCATCCAAACGTCAACCTGACTCTGCAGAACATGTGTGTGGTTGGAACGTTCCTGTCATAGAATGTGATTAAAATGCATTAAGGGTTAGCCTAATGCTTAATAACTTTGGGGTAGATCCAGAACTACGTCCGTCTTCCATAGACGGATGTAATTCACTGAATAGCTACTGCGCATGCGTAGTAGCTATTGTACGCAATCTGCGTATCGTTTCGATATGTAGATTGCGTATACGCGGTCTTTTGGACGGACTTAGTTCTGGATCCGGCCCTTTGTCCTGATGTTTAAGGAACAGTTGCGAGGGATGGCTATTTAGCTGACTATTTCTTGTGTGCATAGGGCTGGATCCAGACTTTCAATCAGTGGACAGTTTCAATTGTATCATAAAAACTCGCATTTCGCAATCTGCGCATGCACATGACCCAACTAGAACGCAATCTGCTTATTCCAGACTTGTGTTTGGAAATCAAAGGCCCTTGTATTAAAATTTACAGTATAGGCATGAAATGGTACTGCTGACCCATCTGGAATACCCATTGCCATGATTTTAAGCGCTAACAGTGGATACCTAAGTGTTTGCATGGATATAACAATTGCATCTACTCAAAAGGATCAGACAATTATTTGCATTATTGGGCAAATCAAAAATAATCTGCAGGG
Source organism: Limnodynastes dumerilii (assembly GCA_011038615.1). NCBI lineage: Eukaryota > Metazoa > Chordata > Amphibia > Anura > Limnodynastidae > Limnodynastes > Limnodynastes dumerilii. The sequence continues at coordinate 63,732 of WWET01003621.1, forward strand.
TGAGACAGGGACCAAGTACAACGAAATACTCTCATTTATCATTAATGAATAAATAAAATAACACACATAGATAGCGGAATAATATTTTATTATGTTACATAAAAAGTGCTCCTCTGCTGTAATTATATAAATAAAGGTAATCTAGCCTGCACTTTTCTGTCTCGACAATTTTTTGGGTTATTTTGGGCCGTATTCAGAGCTCCGGCCGCATGGCAATTGAGGCCGGAGTTTTGAGAAATGTGCTACTGCGCATGCGCAGTCATTTTGTAACATAATCTACGTTACTTCTTGCAACATAGATTGCGTATACATGGTCTTTAAGACCGCATATACGCAACCTACATAAGGAAAAGATATGTAGATTCTGTTAAAAATTTACTACGCATGCACAGTAGTAATAAACGCTAAACTCCGGACGTATAGCATACGCCCGGTAGTCTGAATTCGGTCCCAATTTGTTTTGTCAGAATGCATGTAAAAAAAAAAAAAAAGAAGAAAAATAAATTAGTATCATGAGTAGACCACCATTAACAATGACTCGTACAGGACTCCATAAAGTCTATATAGATAATTTACTCTCTTATATGACATAAATTATAAAAATGACATAAATGATGCCCTGTATGGCCAATTACCTGTTCATATGCCCAGAATTTCATGGCCGTCTCTGGGGCGATTTTAATGACATTCACACCATTCCCTCTCCATAGTGACCGGATGCCTCCTTCCTTCACCATCTGCTGCAGGCCGCTCAGCATGTTTGCATTTCCTTTGGTCCCATGAACCTGACAAATGAAGAGAGGAGTCACTCTGTGCAGAAGAAGACCAGGCACCGCTTTCTACACATGTAAAAACCCACTCCATGAACCCAACCCTTTGAGGCACAAACCTAAATTCAAACATGTACAAAATATTTCTTATTACTAATAATTATTATTACTACATAACAGGATCCCCATGCTTTTACAAACTCTTCTAAAAATACATGACAAAAAGAGAAAATCAAATCCTGTCAGTCAGTGCTACAGCAATCTTACACATGCTATACTCATACCCCACCATTTCTATTTCAATTGCTTGTATTGATCAATAACAGAGCAAGGATTTAAACATTTTCAAAGTAGACAGGATTGACAGGCTATTACTTGCTATCTGTGCCCAGAATTCAAGCGTGACAGAGAATAACGAGATATATATGTGTGTGTGTGTGTGTGTGTGTGTGTGTGTGCGCGTGTGTGTG
>WWET01003621.1:91960-109663 GCA_011038615.1 Limnodynastes dumerilii
TTTTTTTTTATCAACACACGTATATCTATATAGTTTGACTTATATATTCTGTCAAGTCCACTTTCTTGAATAAAATGTCTGGAAGGGAGATTAGAGTTGATAGCTCTAGGTTACACAATAAGTACAGTACTGTCTCTTTAAGAGTGCTATTCTTCATTTGGGAATAAATTAAGTATCACCTTAAGATATTTCAGGCATACTGTATCTAATCAAGGTGAGATTAGTAATCACTGACCCAATTTTGATACTATTATAGAATTTTTTTAAATTTTGATAAATAGGGTACTGTCACTTTAAGTGAATTTGCAATTTTGCAAATATGACTTTAAAATTTGCCACTAAGAATCCTTGCATATATGCCTAGACTGATAATGGTTTTCTGTGTTAAGGGGGTTGAATATCGAGGATTTATACTCAAACAACAAATTAAACTTTACTCTGTTGTAGGAAGTGCTATTTGCTGAGATATGTTTATATAGGAGTAATTCAAAATATGCTCAAAGTTGATATATAGTATAACCTCTCCTCCATTTATAGATATACCAAACTTGGAAGCAAGTACTTCATAGTTCATTCATATTATGTTGCAACTTTGTGTACTGACACTGCTGTTACTTTCAGACACGTTATGGGAGAAATCCTGATTGGCTGGCTCTGCCTTTAAATATCCTACACCTGAACATACTCACCAAGCCCAGACAAAGACTAGCGAAACGTGCGTTGGCTCCTTTCTGACCGCTGGCAATCCTGAACCTCTCGCATACCGACCACAAGCAAACTCTGTTCCCGCACTTGAATGTGAAGGCTACATCATTAATGTGCTAAGTGAAGTCTTGATACGGTACATTGTTACATTATTGTTACACACGAACCCAGCGGTCTTATTTTAATATTCCCTTGTATGTAACTTCTTTATATGTTATTTCTTATCCTTATTTTCACTGCTATACATATTTCTAATTAACAAGAATAAAGCATTTCACTTTTTAAATTCTGGCATGGTTGCACTTCATTATGTGGCACTTTCTTTAGTGGTCTTTCTGCTTGAATGATCCACTGAGAACCGTTGTTTATAGTATATAGGACGTGATGAGCAATTATGCAGCATAAAACAAGTTGACATGGAGAGTGTCCTGGCTGATTCACTTACAGGCTAACGACCTGCATTGAGTAAACTGTTAGGAGGAGATGACGCCGTGGTCTGTTTTTTAATTCATCTTTGCCATGCTTATCTATTTATATTTAGCTACTCATTGGACTTTTCTAAAATAATTGTATTAATGAAGTAGGTTGAAAGCTGTCTAGAAGAAGAAGAGCAGATTTAAGCATCACGTTAACGCCTGTCTTGACATCTCAGAAAGCACAGGCATTTTTTAGCATCAGTCACATGCACTTTCTTTTTCTCACATTAGGTGTTCTGCCGACAGAGCAGAATTCCTGGTCAGTATCTGTGTGCAGATATATCCCTGCATATACAAGTATAGTATATACAAGTATACAATTAACTTGACTGCCCCTGAAATCAGCATGGTGTAGCCCAGGAGTAACTTTCCTCTCTTAATTTTAAGCTCCTTCTTAAGTCCTATGTATGGAATGTCTATGTCAATCTGGATCCACCCCATGTGCTGATGTCCTGTCAGCCCTTGTATTCTTAAGGGGTAAAGTCCTGTAATGCTACTTTGATGTTTTATTACACATTGTAAGGGATAACCTTTATAAGACAAGGCTCTGTCTAGAACGAATATAAAGGTGTGGCTGCAGAGCCTGTTTGGAAGATATTTACCCCATTGTGCTTCATCTGCTCAACTCTCAGAAGAGACGGCAATGTTAAAATACAAGCAATCTGACACCTCTTGTGTGTCAGTGAATACAGAGACTGGTCATATTCCAGCCAGCCCATGATATTCTAGATCATATTAACCCCCTTCCCCCCCATCCATCACCCTGACATGTTGTAGTCCAAAACCATTCACAGAACTAAAACACATCACATTATTGCTGGAATAATAATCACAGCCCATTTAGCGAGAGCATTTTTGAATTATTAAATTGTCTTCTTCCTGGCTAATGCATTTGGTGCTTTGGGATATAAACACATCTCGTGCTCCCTTACTATGTCTGTCTCATTCTGCTTTTATAGATTTCATTTACAGCCTGGAGACCTCTGATCAAAAGATATTATTCCTAAAAGCTAAACCAGCCACACAGATAGGATGATAAAGTATTTTTCCATTGTTCCAGCAACTTGTCATTGTTAGATACACTTGGAGAGTAGCAGTAAATGAGCTCATGCTCTTTCTTATCCTAATATTTGTAGTTTATTACTAAGATTTTCAAATATCCGTTTACTGTCAGTATAAAAAAATACATTTTATTAAGTGTTAGGATGAAATATAGTACATTTACAAGGATTATAGTTGTTACTAGAACATTTTACAGACAGAGGCCTAAAATGTCCATTCCAGCCATTCAGAGATAACATGTAACCTGTGTCAATAAATGAAAGTATTTGCTGTATGTATTTAACTATTTCTATAAATATAAAAAGAAGTGCAGAATACTATGTTGTACTTTTAAAGAAGATAAGAGTTGTTTATAGATTGTGAATAATTTATATGTATATAAGAGAATTGTATTTGTCTCTGGATTATATCATATTGGGTTTGTCTGCCATCCATTACAATAAGGATGTTATAGACTGCACTTTGTGTGGGACGTTTGCAGACTACAGGACGAATAACATATACATCCAGTGTTTAGCGATTTTTACTATTGCGCATGCGTAGTAAAATTTTTACATAATCTACGTATATTTTCCTTCCGTACGCAATCTACATAAGGAAAAGATACATAGATTACATAAAAATTTAACTACACATGCGCCGTAGTAAAAATCGCTCGTCCGGTAGTCTGCATACGACCCTGTGTTCTGATGTCATTTATTTATCTTTTACATAAAGGTTGGGATCAGCATGCAGCTCATGTCTGGGGACCCTTGCTTTAAAACGTGAGTTATACCTAGAATGAGCACTTTATACTCTTCACCTCTGTAAGCCTTTTGTTTTTTACATCAAACTCCATACTTCTGAAATTCTACCTCTGTATTTTTTCTTTACATTTCAAGTCTTTCTATTATTGAAAAAACAAAAAAACTAAAAAAAAGCAAAAAAAAAAGTGACCGTAGACTTCACAGAACCCTATCTGTAAATTAAAAGAGCTAAAAATCGGTTGGGTCCTCTGCAAATCGGTTGGGTCCTCTGCCCAAAGACCCCCAACAAATGAATAATAACAAAATACAGATCAGTGCTAAAAAATTGAAAAAGAACATAACTTAACTAAAATAATTTTATCTATTCATCACCTTTATTAAACAATAAATATCAGGAAGATATAATAAAAACAAGTTAAATACTGGATTATCCAATATAATAATGGGCTTCTAAATCAGATTGGAATTAATAATAATAAAATCACCATATTAATAAATCATTACACTATAACTTGTTTAATAAAGGTGTTGAATAAATCATTTTTTTTAGTTAAGCCATGTGTTCTATTAAAATTTTTAGCGCTGATGGGTATTTTGTTTTTTATTCTATTTTTGGCCACACACTGGACCATTCTACAATTTAATCCAACCAAAAAGTTCTTCTCGCAATTTAGCCCTGCTTTTTTCCCTCCCCTGATTTCTCTGTCAGCTTTATCACCTCTGTGCCACACCTTCTTTACAAAACTGTGTCATTGTTTTTTTGTAGCAGCACTGGTTAGTCCACGTGTCTTATTTCTGTATTTGGCTGTTCTTAGTAGTGTTAAACAATATGTTCATTTTCTGGTTTCAGACCGCCTTCTACTGCCACATCAATAGCAACTCCGGGAGATTCAGATTCTTTGCAGGAAGACCGGAAAGGCAGAGAAACTCTGAAACTACACTTGGGTGTTGCTGGTACGTTATAGAGAACACATCGGAACATGGTGCTCCTCTATGGTGAACAAAGAGCGAATACAGATAATTATCAATGGTGTTAAAAGAAAAGAAGTTCAGAAAGAGGAGCTTGTGGAAGTGACATTGAAACCGTGCATAGACATAAAATTGGTGCAGAGTTTGCCTGCCCATCTATTACAGTATTACAGATTTGGTGGAGCGCATGCCTTAATTACATAACTTTTATATTGCACAACAACCACCATTGAATGCTGTCCGTAGACTTGCTACAGATGGGTAATCAATCAGATTTGTATAGAGGTCCTGAGAGAAATCGGCAAATGCTGCAGTACATGAGACGTCAAAATGTAGGTAGAGATAGGGGACCGTATTCACACTTAAGAGTAAAATTGCGAACTTACCTAAATATACGCACGCGTAAATTCCGTAGTACTGATTCAGAGAAAATAAAGAACACGATTAACCACTCCCCCTGTGTCACTAGTGTAATGTAAGGACCTAAGTCTTTCCTGCATATAATTAGGTACGTGCTGACTTTATTACCTGTGAAAAAGTTGTGCTTTTAGGTGCTTAAAATTGCTTATTGATTTAAAGATACGTAGCTAAACGCCCTGATTAGGCTTTGGAAAAGTGAATCATTTTTTTAAATAAAAACAGCATAACTTATGTTATGCTTTGTAACAAAAGTAACCGTTAAAAATACAACATGAAATAACAAAAATCATGACATACTTTACAATACATATAAATGCACACTGTATCTAGAGACTTTCATAAAACATTTAAAAAATAATCCTTTTAAAAGTAAAAACAACACAAACAACCAATACAGTTAAATATAAGTAAATGTAATGGTATTTGGTCACAAAATTGAAAGTAAATATTAATTAAAAATAAACCTTCACATACTATAACCAAATAATGGCACCTTTACAAGGTTAAAGTCTTGCACCAAATGTAAAATCAGCATAGGATTAAATAAACAAGCCTTTATTTCTTTCATTTAAAAAGACACATCCATTGATTAAAAATGCAGCAGGTGTGGCCTGTACTAAGTATGAGAAAACGCATGACCTCACAGCAAACAATACGGTTCTTTAACTTACGGGTGGTCGAGGGTTACCTTACCTTTTCTCATGCATATGTTAGTTTACGCAAGGCACTCCTTGTGAATCAGTCCTAATTCTGTTGGAATGCCCATACTGTACACTGGTACCCCATGTGCTGAGTCTTTCCCCTTTAGCCATGCATGTGGGACTCGTTCCATGCAGATGCGTGCATCAATCCAAAGTCTGACTTCTGTCTCGGCCATGGTTTTAGTGCATATATTTGGGTTCTGGGCATGCGCAATTTAACTGATCATAAAAATACACACGTAGATTCTACACTTAAGTGTGAAATTGGTCCAGGAAGAGAACTTGGGCAGTAGATGGACAAATGTGGTTGACGTAATGAGCAATGTGGTTGTAGTTGGATAGAGCTAAGGACAAGTAGGAAAAAATATATGCAGTAGAAAGAGAAATATAGATCAGAGGAGATTTCAGTAATAAGCTGCAGATGAAAAGAAAATGTTTTGTGGGAGCGGATCATATGGTTTAACTGTGAAATCACCTGAAGCATGGCAATTAAAGGCTACTCCTAAGAGGCACAGAGCAGTGTGTACCTGGACTGTTCTGTGGATATGTATCAGAAATGGCAGCATGGAGAAAGGAAGGTACCTACTCAGGTAGGTCATCTGTGGCTAAGGGAGCGTCCCACAGCTCAGGGGACATAGTCTTGGAGGATACATATTTTTGTCATGGTAAAGCATGGAATTTTGCATTCATAAACTGAGCAGCTCTGATAGAAATGGATCACAGGTTCCACACTGCATATTTCATGGAGCTCAGGGTTGTGTGAGATTCTGCTAGCAGTCACAAGAAGTAGTGCATGTAAAAAAGGAATAAGAGACTTACTTCTTATACAGACCCGATAGGGGAGAAGCAGTGATGAGGGTAAGAAAATAAGATTGAGAGCATATGAGAAATGGAGCAAGGGAAGAGAAATTGAGATGTGCAGTCTTGTCAGGGATGTGCATTAGGTGAGAATGGAATAACTGAGACGGGTTGTGAAGGAGGTGGATGTAACCTAGAAACTTCAACATGGACACATGTCCTAACACTTATTTCTATGTATATTTATGTGTTGATATGTCACTCACACATAAATGTTTTACATTATTTAAATCACATTTAATAATACATTAATGTTGAATGCATTTTCTGTTTTAATGTTTGTTTTTCTCAGACCTTTCTTCAAAAAGTGCCTCCGTCCCTGATGAACTTGGAGCATGCGGACATTCCAGGACCTCAAGTTATGCCAGTCAGCAGTCCAAGGCTTCGGGTAAAAGCAGTGTGTATTCATAGAACCCCGGAAATTACGCCATAAGATAGTTTACTAGAGAGATTTATTTTATGCTCTTTGGAAATTAGTCAGTTGAAAAAAGACTTCTATACAACAAACTGTATAACAGGACATTGCAACATCTCTCTTACACAATCAAATTTCACTTTTTCCAGTTCTCCCACTTACCAAAATATGTTCCTAGATAACTAATGGACAGTCTATGTGAGCATTATTCCTATTCACTCTGATGACTTCTTGATGTTGATAGTACTGCGCAAAACTGCTTTGAAATTTGTGGAACACCCCTTCTCCTTCACCCTCCTCCCACACAGAAAACCTATCTACGGAACTGAGTTCTGTATGATAGGAGCTCCGATGCGGATCATCTGGCACAGGGATCTGGCCCTAAGTCTATATTATACTTAAAAGTGAAGCTGGTTAGTAGCTGTGTGCAGTAAGAAAAATAAAGACTTTTTTCCATGCTTAGAATAAAACTACTTTGACTCCCCCTGAAATTCATTATAGTTTTGCTCAGATGCAAATTTCCACCTGTCTTCCTCTTATATTCAAACTTTGAATTCCTTGTTCCAACGTGCCTATACATTTTTAAATACAACACATATTACACCTGTCATGTTGCCCTCGCATTCAGACAGCCCCTTAGCGTATCTGTAACTACTGCAAAACCCCTCAGACCACTAGTGCTCCAGGTATTGTTCACTTAAATAGTATTAGTTTGTTCAGTACAAACATACAGGAATGTAAGGAATCTTGTCTTAAGTAGTGGGTTTGGTTCAGGAATTTACTCCTGTTTGCACATTGCTTAAATTAATTTATTTAATTTTCTTGCTTCCTTGAAGTGAAAATCGGTCTGTTCCTTTAGTTTTCAGATATGTATATTGATGAAAAACTAGAACAACACTGATAACAATCTTTCCTAAGCAGGATATTAGTATTTAATACAAATACACAACTTAATCATTTAAGTGGGCAGCACTTGTGTGAATAAAAGTGACCAAAAACACATAGGTATAAACTATTAAACCACTGGACATTTCTGAAACTATTGGTCCTGGTGTAACATAAGACATAGGCTTACCCTAAATTACCTGAAAGCTGACACATTTGCTTGTTTGAGACAGTGCTGTATACTGTATATACAGACTTCACAATAAGAAAAAAAGAGTTCCACTCTGCAGTTTGACTGTTGCATTGTGCTGTTTTGTGTAGAAGCGGGAATAGCGCATACTCGTATTAAAACAATAAAGGAATAATGATCTAGGGAAGTGACTTGACTTGGGTCTTCTGTTCCAGTAAAGGAAAACATTTATGCTACGGTATAAAGTGACCTTATAGAGAATTGTGGGTCTCTTAAGTTTTTGGCCCTTTTACAGATGTGAACTCATTTCTGGGTATGATTACAGTTCATTGAAACCATGCTTCCTTCATCCTCAAAGTGATGACATTAATAGCTATTGTCTAGTATAGTCCTGCATGCCTTTTGGTTTGTCATAAGCAAGAAACTGTGCAAAGAGATACATTATTATTCTCTACAGATATTCTAATATTGGCTGGACAATTTTGTTGCTATTGATTGGATTAAAGCGATATTTTAAACTAACTGCTTTCTTGTATTAGCATGACACATGTCTTCAATCTTCTAACCGGTCATTAGCCTATGTAAATGGAAAAATGAGTCACTCTGCCATTTGGTATAATCATGTGCACCACACTGAATGATGACCGGAGTCTGAGCATATCAGAGACAGGATTATAGACAAGCATAAAGGTAAAGGCTATATGGCCATGTTCAAGCAGCTTGTGACTACAATGGCAAATATTATTAAGAAATGTAATGTCCGTGTGTAACCACCTTACCCATACACAGCTTCAATAGGAAAATCAACCCCCGATTAAACAGAATAATAGTGGAAACCAATCAGTTACAAGCTGAATCTCAAGGTTAAGGTGTGTCAGTGTGTGATTGCAACATCCAACACTGTTTGGGCTACAGAGGGCTCAGTGAAGGTATACCCATTGGACAGTGGAGTCAAAAATTTTAGCTTTTTAACAAGTCACAGCAACACTATGGACCCCCAATTTCCTTCTCTGGATCCTGTCCACAGATGACCAGATATTATAAAATAATTTTGTTGTGCTAGTTACCAATAGCTTATAAATACCAATGAAAACCCTCATAATAGGGTTGGCTTGTTTAAACCACCTTGATTTAAACCCAATTTTGTTGTTGTTTTTAAATACTGTTTTGTTGAGTTTTATTACACTGTTACTTTAGTCATGGCTCCATTTTTTCTCAAGTGTCATCTTATCAATGGTGTCATCTTATCAATGGTAGAAAAGCAAAAAAAAAGCACAATTGTAAAAGTTAATCTTAATATATATCCCATTGTTGAACTACTTCGACATTCAGCTAGTGTATAAATACATTTTTCTTCTTTTGGTTTAGTTTATTGAAAGCTTTGAAAACACACTGAGAACTGAAAAGGCCTCTAAACTTCTGTTTTTATTCAAAATGTTTAATGACAGAGGCATCCCCATGCTAAATTTTAACTGTTTTGGTTTGGTGTGTGTTTCTCTGAAGTGTGCTTTTGCATTTAATATTACTATTCAGATTTATTTACTTATAAGTAATAAGTAGTACTAATACTTAATATTTACTTATTCTTATTGTTAATGTCATCTGTTTCTGAGTGAACTTTGGGTTTTTTATATGTTCAGTCCATCTACATATATTCAGATGTGATAAGAATAATAAGCAGTAAAAATGGGTTTTATTGTAAAATGTATAATAAATCATATCATAGCCTAATAACTTTGGATTGTTAATGTTAAAGCATTAAAACATGGTAGATCAAGGTTTCTAGTACCTAGCAATGTTTTTTATAATATTAATATAAATAAGCAGAATTATTATTTTTTTTTCATTAAAATATTAATGCATTAACTTTTTTTTGTTAATTTAAAAAACTGTTGAAAACAAGTTTTTTCCAACCCTGCAATGTATTGAAATGTATAACGCCTTAAACAAAAACACAATCTGCTTTTATCACTTTAGCACATCTACACTCAGTCACATACCGATTCAATAGGGATTATGATCCAGATAGACTTGTTTTTCACTCCTTGCTTTCTGTGTAACACCCTGCTTTACATATAACTTTGACTAGCATCCTGGCTGCAAGTCGCTAAAACAAACATCTCCTGTTGGGAAAAGTAAATATGTATGATTACTAGATAAAATCAAACTATAAACTTATATAGAAGTAACAGAAGATGATAGGTAAATTAAAATTGTGCTTCAGAAATGTATGATATTTGTATTGTCTTAAACTGGTATCGTTATAATAACTAAACTGAAGACAAATTCTAGTGTTCTGATAGACCATTACAGTAAGTAGGAAATGTCAATAATAACTTTTATATTGCGTAACAATTAATCGCTGAAACTTATTCTTTTGCTGCAGGAAAAGACCACTTCTAATAACAGGTGTAATATTGCCCAGCAGGTGTCCTATATACTGTGTCTGACAATTTATGTCATTGTTAGGATTTGGACGCTCCAACGAGCCTTCACCTGTGGCCTCCAAAATCAAAGTTACCTTATAAGATAAATTCAGCAAATGTTCAATTCATTTTCATCATTCGTTATATCTTTTGAACAGTACTTTAAGCCAGTACCTTGCCTCATGCTAGTTAACTTAGACAGTATGGAATTGAGAGTTGCAGTAATTGCATGGATAGGAAACACCATCCACAGCAAGTTACATTGGGTGTAATGTAGTATTTCTATATTGTTGTTACTATAGGATACAGTACAGGGCACTCACGATCTTCCAGTCTGTCTGAGTTGAGCCATCGGAGGAATACATCAGAAGGAAGCACTTCCACCGGTATTGGCAGTATTCCAGAACCCAACGATGACGATGGCACTAAAACACTCACGTTCAGCCCGGAAATCACGGAGGAAGGGTCGTCCTCCGAAAAACTCAGCAGGTACAATGTTAGGAAATGTTAAGAGACTCAGTAGGCTGATAAAGCAAATACTGGTTATAGCGGTAATAAGAAAGCTTTGTAGGTGTGTGTGCTCGGTGCACACATACAGAAACTTTGGGGGGTTTTCCGATATAAGGATATGGTGGGTATACAGCTGTAGCTTTAGCTTTAATGTAGAAAATGCTTTGGCAGTTTCCATCTGTTACAAATGGCAGGGTTGTCAAACAATGTCTATCATGAAAAATACCCTATTATATAATCCGGACATAAGTGGTAACCAGCATTTTTTCATGTACAGGTTTACTGTTTTTTGGTAGGTCCTGAAAAGGGTAATAATTAGGTCAACACAGCACATGTCTAAAAACTATACTTCTAGTCGTTACATTTACAATCTATCCTGTAGGCTCCCAGTGAAGCAGGACTCTGTTGAATCGCAGTTAAAGCGTGTGGATGCCACCCGAGTTGATGCAGATGATGTTATAGAAACAATTATCCAAAGTCAAGACTTTTCGCTTGACTCAAGTGCTGAAGGTAATTGTGTACTTTATTTAGGCTTATTTGTAGTCAAACCCTCCTCCACTAGGAAGTGGAATCATTCACTTGTTAGACTGTTTTTGTTATCACTGATGGCCACATTTTATTTGTCATTGTAGAGGAAGGGTTAAGACTGTTTGTGGGTCCAGGAGGAAGCACTGCACTTGGAAGTCATCATCTACCACACAGGTACAAGGAACTAGTTTTTTATTAGTTTTTAAATACATGGCATAGAAGACATTAATATTATATTATTTATGTTACGGGTAACGCAACCAGGGTGCGGAGTATAACTAGGGCCAGGTCTTCACTAGAGCCCCTGGTGGTGGGGATAGTCTGGGCTGTAGGACACCTAGCAGGTCGCTGCCCCCAGGAGTACCACCTGGGAGAAGAAGCGGAAGCGCAGTGAGAACCAACCATGAGGGCACCGAAGACAACAGAATAAACAGCGGGCTCTGAGTGGGCGGCTGCGCACGCTCTCAGAGCTGAAATGACATGTGGCGCCGGAGGCAAACAGCGGGGGAAATCGCTGCTGCTGTTTAATGTTGCTATCATTTATGAAAAATATGCAGTTTAAAAATAGCATATTTTTATTTATAATTTTTTATATTAAAAAACAATACATTTTTTAATTACTCTGTTCATAAATCATCTGAACTGTTTACTGTATTTATATCAGTTTTTACCTGCGTCAGTTACAGTATACTACACTGCCCTTGTGCAGCTTATTTGGGCACGTATTTGCTTACAGCGTAACTGCTGTGTGCCCGTGCCCTACATGGCATTTATGTTTGTAATGCAATTGGCAGAGTTCTGGATCTCATGCAGCCTGTGCCATGTTTCCACTGCGTGTGGATTTTGGCTTCTGGATCGGGGCCATGAGTTTACCAGTATTTAGAATTGTGCTGTATCTTTCTAGAAATAGAGAAAAGAAAAAAAACCTCACTGGTGTTTATCTGGTGGTCAAGATGATCTAATAAATATATCAATTAAAATATAATATTTGGACTAGGTGTAGGGACAAAAGGCTGCTGCACCCCAGGATCCGCAGTCCAAAATGGACACAAAAGACTAGTGCTGAGCTATAGTCTATATAACATCACCTTTAGAGTCCTAAATAATTGATAAAAACTGTACAAGCACTTGCAGAATTTAAAAAAATATACATTTATTAACAATAAAATCTAATTACACTGATATACCAATTCTTCAGATCATTAGGATATACATAAATGCTATAGATAATGTTATACGTCTCAAGAAGAGAGACGTATGACAGCAATTAGGAGGGGCTAAATAGTGACTGATACAAGAGAGGGAGTCATTTTCAGCTGATTGCATGTTTTTATCCTCTGAACTTGTAAACATACATTTCCAGGTTTACATAGTAGCCACTGCGGTGACATAACAATATCTCGCTCTGTACAGACATGTTATTTCTTTTTTAAATTGGCTGATCATGATTAAAATTCAGTCAGTCACTGATGTACAGCGCTGTCCTGTCTTGTCATCTCCTGCCTTTTTTTTTTTATAAATAGACATCTTGGTACTGGGTATAGGCTCTGGTGAAAGGGCAAATGCCAAACACAGCCAGGTGTTTTTTATTGTTCAAACCAAATAGCAAATGGAAGGTCTTATCGTGTGGTTTTTTCTTTCAGGGTGGGCGCAGGAGCATTTGAACAGGTTGTAATAAAACGCTGAGAAGTCCACAGGATACATCTGATTCTGCTAGGAATAGTGGAATCCAGGCTCAACGTTTACTACTTTGCAGACTTTTTATAGAAAAAGATAACAGGTTGCTTGGACGCCGAAACAAAGACGCAACTGTACTGAAGTGATCCAAGAATGGTTATCTTTTAATGTCTTCTCTGAATATGAAAGTTAAATATTTTCTAAGCAGAGAAATCTGTAATGTTTCAGGCCTACACATCCGTAATGACTTTGTAGCAACAAAGTTAGCAACGCTTGTGGCAATAACAAAGTAACTTTGCTTGATGGTGGTTGCACCTGAATACATATAAAGCTCTTTGGCTTTTCACGTGCAACTTTTTCTGCAGATATACTCTCTTAAGTTAATATTAGTAGATTTGAGAGTATTTTACAAACGTTTATGTAACTGCTGTGAAATCCAGACCAATCAGATTACTTCTCTGTACATTGAAACACGCGTATGGGCACTCTCCATTTAGTAACCTTGCGCTAGTGGTGACATGTTGAAGGGAATAGGGAATGAGTGTAGTGTGGCAGGACCAGGATGTGCCTCGTTCTCTTCAATGTGTCATAGCTGAAGCAATACTGTACCATAAATAAGAATTTTTCTGGCGGGAATATCGTACCATTCCACATCCAACACCATATTCTCTATAAAATTGTATTTGGTACTAAGGAAGAGGAGATACTATAATATAATTTTATTGTCTGGGTTGTGAATAGGTAAACAACTACAATACAGCTGAATAAATCAGCTCATGTTTTATTTATAATAAACAGAGTATGTTTAGTTAATAGAGAGAACTATTTTTGGTATCTCAAAACCCTTTAAATTCCTAATAAAGATGCTTTAGTTATAGTTTACTAAAACACTTAAGACTGGAAGCCATAGATATTTATTCAGTCAACAGAACCTCTACAAGGTGTATATTGTAAAGAACGTTACTTTGGCCTATGAAAGGTGTTGCAACCAACGCCATCATTTTAATTGTAAATGCCACTGGAAAGTTTTGCATGTTTAAAATAATAAGATATTCACATTTATAGTTATCATTTCCCAACAACTACATTATTTTCTGCATCTCAGTGTTAAGTATAGAGTTATATCATAATAGTTAAAGGTCAATCTGGTATCTATATTCATATACATGATATATCATCCTAAAACGTTAATTCCCAGTTGGTGGTAGTCCCCTTATGTGACCTTCTAAGTCTTTGTGTACATTAGCTTTGCAGGAAACCCCCATAGACTAGATAGTGTCTTCATTTTACAAATAATACCAACATGCAAGCATAAAATGATAAACTGTATCTGGGTGTGCACATGACAAAAACAAATCTAAAAAGCACTATCTAAATATATCAATAAACCTTCACAAAGTGCTTTGCTTTTTCCTCCATACACATTTTGTACCATTTCCTACAAAGTAATCATGCTTAAGTGCAGATGCAATACATTAGTTCCATGTAGAGTAATATCTGTATACAGAGCTCAGTGCAGTTATTCCTTGTAATTAGACTTTTTCATCTATATCCATGTCTTGCGCAGAACAGGGAGAAACTATAAAAGTAAATAAATACAATTGCAAAGTACAGTTCTTCTCACATACAGAAATATCAGTGTATTGGTTGTATTTTACACTACAGGTAATATCTGCCTTGCCTGCACTGTATGTTTTGTTACAGTGCTGATGTTTACCATTTGATGTTAGTGTTTAGAAACATTTCATTCAGAGTGGGTGAGAAGAGAGCTTGAATTTTAGGATTGATGGGTATAGTAAAGAGAATGACACTATTTCTATTATTGGTTCTGCTTTGAGTACATTTAGTATATACTTGTGATAATACATATACAGGAATATTACCTATTATGAGGAGAAATGCTGACATTTAATTTATGGTGCACATCTAACTTGCCTTGTAAAGTGATATTTTTATACTTTTAATGTATGGATGTGTTTTATTCAATACCCTTTAAAGAGGATAAATTGTGCAAAAGTGTTTTTGTTTTTACTACAAACATCTGATCTGTAAAGTAAATCTGCATCTCTGTTGCAATCTGTGTCCGATGTTTCAGCAGCTAGCATAAGTCTATGCATTATGTTCCATAGTCGCTTTAACACTGGTGTTAGGCTCCGCAATCCTAAATTCTGTTCGTGTTAGGGAGTGCATACCAACTACATTCCCTTCGCACATACAGGATTTTCACATCGAGAACCCGAACTTAAGTTTTCCAATGTGGAATGCCCACATACAGAATGCAGGGATTTACCGTATTTCCCCATGTACAAGACGCACCCCTGTATAAGACGCACCTTCATTTTGGGGTCCCAAAAATAAAAGTGCATATTGTACATGGGGAAAAGCTCTCTTCCCGCTTTCACATTTCTTACCTTTGCAGATCATCCAGCGAGCGGGACAGCGGCCACAATATGATGTCCTGCGGTAGCTGAGACTGGGAAATAAAGTCACAGGCTGGGACCGCGGACTTCATATCCCAGTCTCGGCCACCGCAGAACTTCATATTGTGGTCGCAGTCCCGCTCGGTGGATG
This sequence comes from Limnodynastes dumerilii, assembly GCA_011038615.1. Taxonomy (NCBI): domain Eukaryota; kingdom Metazoa; phylum Chordata; class Amphibia; order Anura; family Limnodynastidae; genus Limnodynastes; species Limnodynastes dumerilii. Next base: position 107,100 of record WWET01003621.1, read on the forward strand.
ATCCGCAAAGGTAAGAAAGCTTTGGAGGAGAGGGAGCTGCAGTCTAGACATCATTTTAACATCCAGTCGCATTCTGACTCCAGACCAGCGGCGCTGATCTGGAGTCAGACTGCAGCCAGATGTTAAAATGGTAACCCCCCTGTATAAGACGCACCCTGTTTTTAAAGACCCTATTTTGCAATCTTTCTATCTGTACAATCTGCATTCCGGATCCCATCCACCGTGCGTATCTCTTAGGCATACTAAGTGAGATTTCGGAATGCAGCATCAGTCAGCTGTGTTCTTATGTGGATATCTGCACAGTGAAAACTGACAGACGGGTTACATACGCACCTTGTGTAAATCTATCTCCTGTCTTAATTCTGGATTAGTCCCAATGTATTTACTTACAGTAAAGTACTATTATATATAAGCTTAGCTCTGATTCCATTACAGTGCTAGCTAGGTATTTCCTTATTGTGCATTTACATGCATTTTATTAGCATTTAAACAGTTGGTAAAAAGCCTTAGCATAAGTTACCGTAAATTGCTTGGATAGTGTGGTGGAAATGTTGACCCTTTGCACTAACTGTCTGAAATGAGATCTATAACAAGTGTTCTCCACTTTTGAACCTATATCTCCTACATAACGTAGTGAAGTCTCTGTGGTACCATTGAAGCCAGCATAATCAATCTAAGGCACTCCAAGGGCCAGATTTACTAAGCTGCAGGAATGGAAAAGTGGAGATGTTGCTCATAGCAACCAATCAGATTTTAGTTGACATTTTCTAATATGTGATAGGAAAGTGAGAGCTAGAATCTGATTGGTTGCTATGAGTAACATCTCCGATTTTCCTTTCCTGCAGCTTATTAAAGATAGCCCCAGGTTTTGAAACTATAAGTCCCATCATGCATTGCCTGATATCAGCAATGCTGTTTAAGCCTACTGGGAATTATATTTTGACAAAACCTAGGGATAGATTTACTAATATGCTGCGGGAAAGGAAAAGTGGAGGGTTTGCCCATAGCAACCAATCAGATTCTAGCTCTTACTTTTCCATTACATATTGGAAAATGTCATCTAGAATTTAATTGGTTGCTATGGGCAACCTCTCCACTTTTCTATTCCCTTAGCTTAGTAAATCTGGCCCCTGGAGTGAGTGAAGTAGCCTTTGTCTGCTCTATGGTGTTGGTTTCCTCTTGGAGGACTTTAGATCACAGTGCTGGCAGTTGTACATCTATCAACCCTGCCTACTGCATTGTAAGAACCTTATCATACAAGCATTGGAGGCTGTCACATAATACAACGTTCAAAACAAAAATGCACACAGATACTGCATTAGCATCCATTCATGTCTGGTTTCCTTAACATGGCAGGCATAATAATCACAACCCCAGCTCATGGTTTACCAGGTTGTTGTGCTTGGGGCATTTTTTTTTTTTAACAGAATCCAACTCTTGTTGGTATTTGCAATATTTATTATAAGTTTGTAACTGTTGTCTACAGATTTTGACAGGTTTGTCATTAAAGGGACATGGTGTTGAGTGATATAAAATGTATAATATACAATGAGCATTGTCTTTCTTTGCTACTTAAGGGATTCCATGCGTACGTATGGGAAATGAACTTTCTACCTTATTTTGTTATTGAGATTTTTATCTTAACTATTCAGTCAGTGTGTGAACACACAAATTACTCTTTAGGCATTAGTCAATATTATAAGTGGCAATTAAAAAAAAAAATTGTTTTGGTGCTATTTCATTTCATGTTTTTCTTGTGTTAGTTGCATAACAGGCAAATCAGGTCACTCAGGAGGCATAACCTGCTTGTGTTTCCATATGGAAAATAACAAATGAATCAATCACACTGTACCAGACCAGTGGCATTAAGAAGCAGATGTTGAGAAATACAATGAAAAAAAGTGTCTATAAATTCCTGGTTAGCTGAATTCTTCAATGCCTTTATATAAATTTAAACTTTTTTTTTAAAACTTGTAGTAACATTTATTTGACAACATTTTAAAGATTTCTTTAAAAAAAAATACAAAAATGCATTGTTAACACTGGTGATAGACATGAAAGTAGTGTGTTAACAAAGCTGATGGTTCTGGAGATGGGAAAAACTCATTAGCCAAAATTGATTTTCTTTAGATGTGACAGTATATAGTATGTTGAAGCCTATAAAAAGGTCAATTTTATACAGGTTTTTTCTCTATTTTTGTTAAGTATTTGTAACTGTGAAGTCTTCCTTCTGAATACAAATAAAGTCTTCTCCTCAGTGCTCTTTTGTTGCTATATAGTAATTTTGGCTACTTCTGTTCATTGAATATTCCAATTTATGTTTTACTTATTCTTTTTTTTATTGTCTCTAGTACTGTACATTGACAAACTGCAATTTTATGTAGCTTAAATAAAAAAAAAATCAAGATCTAACATGAAATCTAAAACTGGGTACGCACTACAGCATTTTCAACTAATTATCATGCCAGTTACACAATAAACAATTGCTTAGTACAATAGTGTATTAGGGCCTGATCCAGACCTACGATGTAGCACTGAGCGTGCTAACGCTCAGCGTTACATCG
>WWET01003621.1:112378-125240 GCA_011038615.1 Limnodynastes dumerilii
GTGGGGGGGGCGTGCTAAGCGGCCATACGCTCCTGTGCAAGCGTAAGGGCCCATCCTTACGCCGGCTGAAGTTAGGGTAGCCTTCAGCCAGCGTAAGGAAGGGGCCATACGCCCGCACAGGGGGAGTGCCAGGGGGAGTCAGCGATGTAACGCTGAGCGTTAGCACGCTCAGCGCTACATCGTAGCTCTGGATCAGGCCCCTGGTTCTATTGATATGTTGAAATCACCTGGGCTGCGATATCATCATTGGTACCGCTAATAGCAACAAAAGGACATTGCATTCCCATTAGACACACACAAATGCTTTTTATCCACACACCCATTTCATAGATTGTAACTGATTAAAACTTAATTTATCTACTTTAAGAATATAATATCAAGAAACACTTTGGAATCTATGGCTTAGAATAGACAAAGATTATTTCACACTTAACTTTTAAGTCGATTTGATTTTTAGTCCACATGATTATTATATATTCTATTACATCTATAAACTCTGGTTGACCAATTGTTCTACTGCTTGTATTCAAATGCTGGCTATTGAAACAGATCTACATATTGAAAACTACATAAACAACTGGTATGGTAGTGAACATGACTGGTTTGTGCTCATTTGGATCTCTGGCAAGAGTGGCAATTTAAAGATGAAATTTCATTAAAAGTTGTACTATTTATTGTTGACATAGCAAGACAACACTAGCTATGCATTTCTTTTTTATGCGGATGGAGTTATGTTTAATGATCTAAAAAGCCAATACAGGTTTTTCACACTGCATTCATTGTTGATGAACCGATTCCCATTCAAAAACCATACATTAATATTGATGCCCAAGTGTGGCTTCAATGTGGACTAATATACAATTGCCTAATCTGTTATTCTAAGTATTTTAAGACATGCCAAACAAGTGTGATTAATTCATACTGAGGTAAACACAGGAACTCCAGGTACTGCTGAAGTCCCAGCAAGCTCCAACAGCATAGCAGACACCTGCAAAAACATTATAGGACTTGCAGTATAAAAACCCCTGGAATGCCACTGGTTGCAATACACAATCTTTTCACAAAGTATCAACATTTTAACCAGAAATCACTGGAAAGCCAAGCAGGCCTGGATGTATAAGCATACTTTAATAAAAGTATATATCTGACATAAGTTGTTAAATACAACTTTACCTTTAATAAAATTTCCCTTTGTTTTCCTTTACAAGTTTTTTAGAGGGCTCACGTTTTAGTTCCCTCTTTACTGATGCTGATGTCAGCAGTGGACTGTATTACAAAGGAATGTACTTACACACTGGTTTCCTGCAAGTTATACCTAAATACATTCAGTTTCAATAATAACAATGAATTGTTAGCTTTGTATTTATTGTACACTTTGATCAAATAAAATGCTGTACAAAAAGCCATTTACAACAACTATGTATAGTAGGTGCTGTGCTATACAATTAAGTCTTTATAAAACATCCAGCATTTTTTTGGTTTATGTTCTGCAACAACAAAAGTGAAACAAATACTGCTTTCAATATACAATTATAAAACTATCCATTTACATTAAAAACTGCTTAATATACAAACTGGAAAATTAAACTGACATTCAATTCTACAATATAGTCCAGCGTTTGGTTCAAACAGGCATCCCAAAGGTAGACACCACCATCTGGATGGCTTTCAGTGGGTCTACAATCTCTCGCATGTTGTCTTTTCTTAGCACCCAGTCTGGCTTAATTCTGGAAAGAGAAGAGACATTTTAATGTAATGAAGGATTTTAGCTATTATTTTGCACAAATAATTTTAAAAAGCGATGGGATGATTTTTTTCACATGCTTGTACCCCTGAAATGTATTTAGTAGGGAACCCTCGCCTTGTACCAAGGCAAAGTCATGGTACATGGTGGAAGCAGTACCTGTAACTCATGAAGCACCCCCATGTTATGGTACTGAAATGGCTTATTATAAAAGGAAGAATCTAGAACAGATAACTGCAGTCACCCATGAAACGCCATCTTAGTACAATTGACCTTTACACAGCCAAACAATAAAATATTGTAAAGTAAGGTGGGATGCAGTTGCCTAGTGCAACTCAGACTCCTGCCACTTACAGCTATCAAGCATTTCCATGAAGCAAATTGTATCCCTTTCACATCGCCCTAAAAACCCGGGTTTTTGTCGGGGCAAGCCGCAAAAGCCGAGGTTAAGGGCTCAGTGTGAAAGGGTCCGGTGCCTCTACCCGGGTCTAAGAAGGGTTTTTCCCGGGTCCGACCCAGGTAGGGGTACAGTGTGAAAGGTGCTACCTGGGTTTTTCAACCCAGGTAGCACAGAAACTACTTCATTGGTGTTTGTTTGCTATTGCCCTAGCAACAAGTATTGCCAAAGCAACAGTAAACAAATTACACGGCGTCATGACTCACACTACTGACAGGTCCCAGAATTTCCCGGGTCAGCCCTGCAATGTGAAACAGGGTCTGTGACCCTTGGACACGGCAATATCCTGGGTTCACAGACGGGCGGCGATGGGAAAGGGATATTACAGTCTCCTCATTTTTACTACTAATTTTGTATTCAGAGTTTGAGATTTTACTTCTTTCAAACAAGCTGCTGTTCTCCATTTCCTGATCCCAGAATGTCTGGGTGATTTCTAGCCTAAAGCAAACTGCTGTAGATTACCACCTAATTGAAGTGCATTATACAGCCCTGTCCTCATCAACAGCAATGTCATGATGCATTTGACATTAGCCTCACAGAGATGGACAAAACTTGATTACACAAAGGCCCAGCTCCCAGACTCTTGAAGTCATCAAATCTCACCCGCCATGGGTTCTTGCCTTACTTGCTTCCACATTTCTTAGAAGCGAGGTAAGTCACTATGTTAATCTTACAGACAGGCGTGAATCACTGAAGCAAATAATAATGACTACTTCAACAACTGATCACCCTTACAAAATAATTTAAGTGCATTCCAGGCAGTACCTATATTACTTCTCTGAGACAGTATTGAATATAGACAGTTCTGCATGTTAGAAGTTATGTTAGTGTAACAACTGGCGCAAGCATGCACCGATGTTCATTGTCAGGGGACTTCCACTTAGACAGACGGAAATCCGACTTAAGCCTGGATCTGGCCTATAAATCCTAAATGGCCAATAAAGCAAACTAAAACCTACCTGGACACAAGCCTTGTTCGGACTGGTGTAGACTGAAGAGATGTATTACAGCTCATGAGTTGTTTGCTGAGATTCCTTGCAGTGTCCATCTTGTGCTTCCGTGCAGTCAGCTTATAAATGCTACAGATCCGATCCATAGCTTTAGGGATTGCACGGATTTCCTGAAGAATAGAACCACATTCCTTAATTATTAGTACATACCCACTGCAACCCCAAGAGATATCTTAATGTAACAGACCTTTTTTTTTTGCACAAATTATATCAAGGGTGTTTACTAGCAATAATTGGACGTATTCACTACTAGAAACATACATCAGAGGCTTATACCAGCAAAGATACAGTAACCCCCCTCCCCTAATTGTTTTATTGTAATATGGTTTGTTAGTTTGTGTGTGAATACCTACCAAGGCTCTCTTGGAGTTCAGCGCAAAGATTGCCAAAAGGCAGCAGGTCTTAGTAAAAATACTGCCCCCTTTATCAGAAACTTTGTCACCCGCTTTCTCCCTGTAGATCTGCATCAAATCAAGGAGGACTTCCACAGAGTTTTTCACTTCATAGACTGCCCACACGGTACGCTCATACTGTTGTTGGAAACAGAAAACCCTCAATACAATGCAGACATGAACTGAAAATACAATACACACAGAACCCACAAAAATGTGACTACATCATGAAAATTAGATCGGTATAAGAAAGCCTAAAAAACACACAAAGAGCAATTGCTTGGAGGGTTCAATATAATAAATCACAGAAGTACTTAAAGGTTGTAAATAATCAATAAAACTTGTTTAACAAAAAGAAAACACCCGAAACTCTGTTATATATAAAGAAATGTAAATGTTTGCAATGACTTTTGTCATAAAACACGAGTTGACAACCACCTCTACTGTTCTTCAAGACTTCAAAATAACATAGGGCATTTCCACACTTTGGATAGTGAAACAAGGGGGCCCAAATAATAAAAATAAATAAATAAAACTAAACATCTTCATGGACAACTGATGGAGAGTTGTAGCCATGAAGTTTAGTCGTGGCTCTCTTGCTGCTAAAAACTAAAGTGGGAGTCAGGTAACTGAGCCCTGTAACAGATTAGGAATATAATGTCTATTATGGGGAATAATCTAAGCACAAAGGAGATATTAAAATCTTTATTATACACAGTCCACAGCAAAGCTCATTATTTTTCTATATGATATAGAGCCCTATAATGGGGGTATAATTCCATCACAATTAAGGGGAAAAAACAGCTTTATTATAAAGCCGCTTTATTTTTCTATTTAGTAAGTCCGCCCGCTCAGTAAAGCCACAGGTAATCCAAGAGTGCTTCTGAAGCCAGATTCTCTGTAAGCTTCGCTAAAAGGTATTGTAAATTAAACAAACTTAAAAAGTTTCCAGACAAAACTTACAATAGGCTCTTATATATTTATATATTAACAGGTTTTTATGTAGCGCTTTACAGAGAATGCTTAACATTCACATCAGTCCCTGTCCCCATTGGAGCTACATTTTAAGTTCCCTAACAGACAGATAGACAGACAGACTAGGGCCAATTTATTCAGCAGCCAATTAACCTAGTATAATGTTTTGGAGTGTGAAAGCAAACCGGAGCACCCGGAGAACACACAAACTCCACACAGATAAGGCCCAGTCCAGGAATAGAACTAATGACCTCAGCACTGTGAGAAACAAGTGCTACTCACTAAGCCAGCCTGCTGCACCGTGCTTCACACGGAGATGCAAATCCTACTGAACAAGCTGAGAAGAAAAGCTCTTCACCAGTTGTTAAATGTCACAACCTTACAGGGCATAGAAAGCCCCACACTGGACAAATGGGTGATTTCTCCAGACACTGCCTCATTGCCAAAAGCAGTGAATAAGAGTCAGACAGCGAAAATACAAAAACAGCCACCTTCCTCATTTTTCTGTTCTCTCGCTCCTTTCAAAAACAACTTCATGACCGTTTCATACAAAAGAACAAGTCTCCTTACCTTTGATAGGTTAAGCAGGACCTGAATAGACAGTTTGATCACTTCCATGCAAGGGATGCTTCTGTTACAGCTGCGAATCAAAGTGAAGATGGTACTCACAGCACCACTCTGTGCCATGTTTTCACAACAGACAGAAGAGAGCCTGGTTGCAACTTCTGCAAGAGGAGGGAGAGATGGAGGTAATATAACATGCTGTTCATAAAATACACACACACAGATCAATTTATACCATATACTATTCTGCTACTTCTCCTGCAAATGTAAAAACAAATATCCCCTACAACCAATTATAAACAGAAGACTTAAATATAAACCCATGCCAGTATTATAATGAAATGAACACATGCAGGTTATGATTTGTTTAAAATATATATATGTCCTAGTTTATGTAGTCAAAATTTCTCATCTAAAAGGAGGTCATTAATAAACAAGAAAAAAAGTTTAAAAAATGTAAATACCAGTTTTTATGACCAATATGAAAAAGAAAAAAAATGTGTCACCTAAATGCTCCAGAGCTGCCAAGATGAAGGAAAGGTGCTTGTAAGTCAGCAGGTAACTGAGAGCAACAAACGTTCTGTTACACAGCTTATGTTCATCTTTAGTTTCTTTATTCACTTTTTGCAGACGCTTCCGTAAATTTTTTAGTTCTTTTGTGTCATGTGTTTTTCTCCATTGGTAACCTCTCCAGAGAGCCTGGCAGATAAAATACAAAATAATAAATAAGTTGTGACTATAATAGATAAATATATAAACACACACACACACCTTTTAAATAGCGCCATATTACATAGTACTTCACAATTTAAATATCAACTGGAGCTTAGTTTAAATACCCTGACCCTCTCACACAGACTAGGTTTCATTTTTTTCTTCACCTTAGCACCCAATTAACCTACTAGTATCTTTTTGGGCATTGTGAGAACAAGCAAGAGCACCCAGAGGAAACCCACACAGTCATGGGGAGAACATGCAAACGCTGCACAAAGAAGGCCTATTCCTGTGAATTGCTCTCATGAGCTCATAGCTGTGAGGCCCCTTAAGCCAAGAGATTTTTGCCTTGAACGTTCGGCTATACACAGGTTTATAGCTATATAGTGTAAGCTTATAAAGTTAATTATAACATTATAAGCACTGATTATCACAACAGAAATAATACATATTCTTTTTAAAAGAATAAGGGTTAAAACGTTAAAGCAATATTAAAGGGTTTCTTTTTCCCCCCCCAAACTCATGTAACCAGTGTATTCAGTATTTACAACCTTAAGAAACTTTGTTACAATTTCTAAAAGTCCAGTGGTCTTATCTGGTGAAAGAACATTAATATGAGAATATCTTTTTCATCAGTCTTTTGGAATTCATCTCATCACAAATGACACCTATGAGAAAAAAATCCTCTTTATGGATTTTCTGGGTTTAACTTCAAACATCCTTTCTATGGCTCAGCATGAAAAATCCTTCATGCATTAGTTATTTCATGGCACTTCGGGACCGGAAGGTGCCTTTAGTACTAGTCTTGATAGAAGCAATAAAAGTAAACATGTGTCTCCCTTCTTGCTAATTTATCCCATAAAGGGAAATGCACGTTTTTGGAAGCGTTGTAGATTTGTAAGTAGTTGGTAAAGTTTGACGGTGCTTTAGGTACCTGGAATTTTAGAATTCCACAAGAGAACTTTGCTTGTCTCCTGCGTTGCAGGAAATCCCTCACACATCTTTGGATTGTTAGGGCTGCTTCATTTCTGCGATGTAACCAGCCTCTGACCACTCGCTGCAGAATTATTATCTTCTTCCGGGTGAGAAAGAAGTCTCTATATTGTACTCTCGACCGATACCATCTCTGTAAAAGAAAAAGAAAATAATAAAGTGACACAGTTACTAAATGCACCACTGCACCGGTCACCACCACGTACTGAAGGGAAACATTTGAGTATTTAAGAGAACGCCTCCACTGGGCACAGACAAGTTATACCTGAATGCAAATAACATGGTCAATTTGTTTCTGTGCTCTTAAAAGCACAAGATGAGCACGGAAACATCGCTGAATCTTCACAGCACAAAGATGGTGGTGAACTGCAGAACTGAATCTATGTAGCAGCCTCTCTCTATTCAGCTGGGCAAACTAGAAAACATGAAAAGGTTATGGAATAAAGTACAATATCCAGTTTCTTTCAATAGCTTCATACCAGATAAGATCTAAGGCACTAACTAACAGTGCATGTTTTCCAGGTCTCCTCATAATCACAAGTGATTTCCAGGTCTCCTCATAATCACAAGTCTCCTCATAATCACAAGGTCTACCACTTGTGGATCTTTTCACATATGTCACACCTGTGCTCCAACAAGGAGACCTGAAAAAGATGCACTGTTAGTGGTACCTGAGGACGGAGTTGAGAACCTCTGATCTAGGGCATACTGGTTTGAACTTCACAATACCAAAAGGACCTTTGAGGGGCGTTTACGACAGAATCATAGTGCATCATAGAGATCAATGTCAGTTGTGGCTAGCAGTAAGATAAATTTGCAGTCTCCATTAAAAAAAATCCCAATTCAATGTCCAAAAATGTATTAACTTAACCACAATTAGTAATTTTGGTTAATTAAAGGGCTTATAGAATTCCATCTCATAGTATTGTTTACAATATACAGTGTGTAGCTATAACTCACCTTTTTTCTACCTAGCCAGCCACGCACCCTGGCCTGTAACTGGATGACAGACATCCTGATCTGCAAGTAGCGATGTCGTTCAAATCTTCCCTCTTTTAATGCTCGGAAGCAACGCTGCAAAGTCACTGCTGCGGCTCTCAGCTGGAGGAAACGGCGGCGGTGCATGAATCCTCGGTAAGCTGCTTGTATAACACACGCTACATGGTTCTTCTAAACACAACAAAATCAGCATAACGTAAGAAGCATAAATTCAATACATCTTTATGTAAATTACTACAGAAATTGCAACCTGGGGATATTACCTTAAATAAACAAGAACAAATAAAAAAAAAGTGTCACAGAAGTATTAACTCAGAAAAAAAAGTAAAGAGATCAGAAACTCTACAAAAAAAAACTATTAATTTTCCTCTAAAAACAAGACACGTTATTTACAAACCTTTCTGATGTCTCTTCTGACAACATGCCCTCTATACACAGATTGGATCCTTTTGGCAGCAGCTTGTTTTTGGAGAAACAGTTGGCGCATGTTGCTAGCAGCAATGGTCTCTCTCCACCTCCTCTGAATAAACACAGCAGCCTTTCTAATTTCAACAAACCTAAGCAAGAAAGCGGATGAACCATTATGATTTCCAGAGTGAGCACTTATGAAAGTTCAACATTGGCAAAAGAATTAGCCCCAAGTTTTCCTACTGTAAGTCCTTTAAAGACATGTACTTGTACCACCCAGATTCATGCATCTCCTATTACTGGGAATCATCACATAGCCTTAAAAAATTGCAATAATTATATTACATGAATTATTACAAGATTCAGAATCCTTCCTGTACACTATCCAACATAATTTTTCAGTAGCAACTTACCTGGTTCTTTCTTGCTTGGCTCTGACATATCTCTGAAGAGTCCTAACAGTTCTGAGAAGGGCCATGTCATTTTTACGAATGGTGTAGCCCCTATAGAACCGCTGTATCACACAAGCAGCTTTCTCTTTTCGTAGCAATGTCCTGGTGTGAAACCCTCTGTATGCGGCCTAAAAATAGGAAAACAACTTGCTAAATGAAACTGGTGGCAAACTCACAGGGGAGATATACTTAGGAGAAAAAAAATACACCTAAGAGGAATGTCTATTTTGTATAGAAGAAATAAAACAGAAATCACACTTCCAAATCAATCTGAATTTTGTTAACCCAACACAAAAAAACAAAACAATTTTTTTTTTAATTTTGTGCCTATTTATAAAAGATAAATAAAATGATTAACATGGCAGTGTACTTATTATTTTATTTATTAAATACCTGTATAACCACAGCAGCCGCTTGGATTCGAAGATAATAACTGCGTTGTATTTTTTGAAGGCAGTATGCACGATATCTTTGCTGTATAGTAATCACAGAACTTTTATATTGCATGAATACTTTTCTCTGGATATATCTGTGCCAGTGAGACTGAAGAAAAAAACATTTGAAAATCAAATCTATTAGAACAGACACCATATTAATTAAACCTACAGTCTGCAAAGTTTCCTAGTATGAATATTTTCTTACTAACGGTTGCCCGTAAGTAGTAAAAACCAGAGAGAGAAAGAAGTAAAGCACTACAGCAAATAACACAGCTCTTATCAAAGAAAGAATTAAATAAAAAGATTCACCAATTCTGAATAAAGGCTAAAAACCGAGCAGCATGTAAAAAACAATATGATTTTTATTAACACGTATGACCAAAAGAATGGTTCATAAAACCAACTAAAAATGTATAATTCAATGTGGCATAGGCTGACTGTAGTAACAGAATCCGTAATGATAATTGATCACCTCAGTAGTATGTGAGTAGATGAGGTAGAAAAGTTCCACTTATTAGAGTAGTACAACCAGGACATAGATCCAATGTGAAGTGACGAGAAGGTGAATATGAAAGGTCTTTAGCAACGAAACTTGACTCCGCTTTGAAAAAGTCTTTTGGTTAAGACGAAACGCGTCAGTGGACTACGGTGTATTGCAACAGCTGACTGATTTTTTATCTGCCGGCCTGAATCCTATGCGGTCTTTGGTCCACAGGAATTTAGGAACACTGATTGCGTCCTACTACCAATGCGCCTTTGACCTTCTGTCCTGTGGAGAGCACTTGCGGCTCAATCCCTGGACCGCGTATTCAACTTCATTCCACCCAGTAGTGAGTACTAATTCAGTGAATGCATACTTTCATATGCACGCCGGAGGATCTGAAAGCAATTGTTTACTGCACCGCTTGTAATTCCGATGCTAAAGACCTTTCATATTTACATGATCATCACTTCATATTGGATCTATATTCTGGTTGTACTACTCTAATAAGTGAAACTTTTCTACCTCATCTACTCTCATACTACTGAGGTGATCAATTATCATTACAGATTCTGTTACTACTGTCAGCCTATGCCACTTTTAATGATACATTTTTAGTTGGTTTTATGAATTATTCTTATGGTTATACGTGTTAATAATTTCTTTTACATGCTGCTTGTTTTTTTAGCCTTTATTCAGAATTGGTGAATCTTTTTGTTTAATTATTTATTTCTTTGATAAGCCCTGTGTCATTTGCTGTAGTTCATGTCTTTGGCAAGTCTCTCCCCTCACAGCTGCTCCTGTTGCACCTGAATACCTTAGTGTACTTTGTGACACTTCTAGTGTTTTTAGATAAAGTAAAGTAAAATTCATCTCAGTGTAGTTATTGGCTACATACCTGAATCACTATAGCAGCCCGAATCCTTGTAAATCTCCTTCTTGCACAGAATCCTCTGACTGCTGCTTGAACACAAGTGACTTTCCTTTGAGCATCCAAGAATTCTGCTCGCTGGCGTCTCATGGCAAGGAGAGATTTGTACCACCGCTGAAGGATCACCGCAGCAGCTCTCTGCTTCTGGTATGTTTTCATAGTTTTTTGCATCCTGTAACAGGATTGCAACTTAATGGCAGATGCTCTCAGGAGCAGGTATCTTCTTCGACACACAGACATATGTAGGTAAGACTGTAGCGTTCTTGCAGCTCTCTGTTGTCGCACAAGCTTGCGTCCAATAAATCCTCTGAAAGACGACTGGATCACTATAGTGGATGTCCGCAAAGATAAATACTGCGCTCTCAGCAGATGAGTTTGGCGCAGTCTCCTGAACCAATTCTGAATGATGCATGCAGAAACTTGTTTTATGTGCTGTCTTTTCCTAGTCACATGGCCTCTGAATACAGCTTGAATAAGAACCGCTGCTCGCTTGGTCTTTAGAAAGGCTCTTCTTTGCTGGTACATCTTCCAAGCAGCCCGAATCACTAGAGCGGCCGCAGTCATCTTTATTTGTTTTTGCTGTTTCTTAGCCCTGAAAGCTAATTGAATGTGTGTCACGGTCTTTTTAAAGCAATTATATTGCTTCATAGTCCTATTTCTTAATAAATTTGCTCTAAATTGGGATTGGATTTTAATTGTTGCCTGTTTTAAGTCCAGGTAAGATCTTCTATGTTTGTACATGCGATAAGAGGCCTGGATTACAGTTGCCGCCTCATGCATCTTTGCTAGAGTCTTACGCCACCTCACACCTCTGTATGTAGCCTGTACGACAATGGCTGCATTACAAAGCTGCATGCAGCACTCTCTCCTATACAACACACTTCTGTAATATCTCTGTATCAAAATCGCTGATGCCCTTTGGGCTCGATAGGAGCAATGGACTTGGTACATTCCAAACACTGACTGGATTTTAGTTGCCGCTCTATTCTCTCGCTCAAGCCTTTGCCTCACTTTATGCCCTCTATAAGCAGACTGAATACAAACGACGGCCTTCTGACAAGTGAGAAAGTGCAGCCGTTCAGATTTGGCCAGACTCGTGCCTCTGTATCTTCTCTGCAGGCAAACTGCTGCTGATCTAAGCTTCAGATAGGCCTTTCTTTGCAGATAAGACTTAACATAGTTTTGGATGATTGCAGCTGCTTGGTGCATTTTCTGAAGCCGTCGCCTTACTATCATCCCCCTAAAAGCTGCTTGTAGAGTTATTGCTGATTTTTTGGTAGCTTGGTACAGACATTTAGCTCTTTCTGTTGCTTTCTTTTCTCTATATCTACGTTGTACAGTTCTAGAGGCTCTTTTCAGGTTTTTGTAGTAGGACTGACAGACATGCATTCGATAAATTGCCTGGATTAACATGGCAGCTATATTCATGCTTTGTATGTGCTTTCGTACCTTCATTCCCCTGAAAGCTGCTTGGATAATGATTGCAGAGGCACGGGATTTTTTACAATACATAACTGACCGGAACCAAGTCTGAATTTTAAAAGCAGCTTCCTTTTTGGCCCTATATAAAACCAAGGTCCTGTGCATCCTGAATGCAGACTGTATTCTTGTGGCCATTGTGTGCTTCAGATGAAGATTCTGTCTTACTCTATATCCTCTGTATGAGGCTTGCATACACACGGCAGCTTTTCTTAGCAATTGATACTGACGAGCATACTTACGTGCTGTAATAGTTGCTCTGTAATGTCTCTGAATACAGATAGTCGATGCCCTCGATGAATGGAATCGCTTATGCTCAAGGTATGTTCTAAATTGTCTCTGGATTACTGTGGCGGCTTCCTTCATCTTTTTCAGTTCTTGCCTTTGTCGCCACACTCGGTAACTAGACTGAATACAGAGTGTGGCTTCCTTCATAAAACAATAGCGCAACACTTCAAAATCTCTCATTTTGTTTGCTCGATATCTCTGCTGAATCACAATCGCTGCCCACTGCACTTTTCTATAGTGACCTCTGCACAGGTGCATCCTGACCATGGCCTGAATTTTAGAAGCCGCTTCATTCATTTCACATATCCTCTGCCTCACTTTAGACCCTCGGTAAGCAGCTTGAATAGTTACCGCTGCTTGTTGCCACTTTAGAAACATTTCTCTTTCGTAGACTGCAATTCTATATGCCCTGTATTGCCTTTGTATGACAATGGATGCACATTTCATTGCTTTATACGCAGAGTGTGCTTTGTGCATTCTGAAAGCTGCCTGGAGGACAGTGGCTGATACATGCATTTGTTGAAGCTTTCGTCTTTCC
>WWET01003621.1:133257-145738 GCA_011038615.1 Limnodynastes dumerilii
TCCATTTATGAACCATATATATGAGCCAAGGCTTGTGCTGGAGACTGTAGTACCTACTGTACCCACACACTATTGGGACTTGTAGTAAGTTCATTCTAACTAACGTTTACAGAAGGCTTTTCAATATTGGCATTTTTACATAGAAAGTTTTTTCTTAAAATGTTTTTTTACACATAAGATCTATTATATACACAGATTTACTGATTTTCTACTGTGTCTGTTGATTTTAATAATAATTTTGTTATATATTTTTCTGCATTGAACGTTGGCATTTTATGTGTGAATATTAGCATTAGTGCAACACAATTTTTCTTTTTGATATATCTTTAGGTCTATGATATTAGTTTAGTATAATGGTTTTCACATTCACATAATTTAAAATTATTATTTAACTAATCTTATAGTTAAACATAGATACTTGAGACATACCAGAGGAGCAGTAATCTGTATAGCCACATATCATTAAACGAGCACAAGCATTTTCAAGCAGACAGCAGGTACAGCTCGGTTAAACAATTTAGTGAAATAAGGGGAGCAAATTCATTTTAATCCTTTTGCATGTAGTGGGGTTGATAATTACTTTTGATTATTTTGCATGGAATGAAAATACTTTAATTTTGCTCATAGAACTCACATACTGCATAGTTTTAACATTAATCTATAAAATAGAGTTGAGCTAAGAAACTTCACCTCTCAATTCTAATTCTGTTTTCACAATTTAAATGTGCCTCTCCTTGCAGTTCCACATGGTATTGCTCAGATCTACACTTCCACCTAAAAAAAAGGTGTAAGTTCCACTCGGAATCAGTACCAGCATCTTACCTTTGCGCTGTAAAAGGCACACACTGCATTAACCCATTCCATGAGAAGTAACACTCGCTCGCTGTAATTCTCAGGTGAAAAGGGGTCACTGTCACGTTTCCTTGCAACAGTTGGAACTGAGAGAGTACGAAGGGCAGCCAACCTTTTCTGTACACTGTAACTGTGTTTTAGAAACTTTATTTCCTCTTTTAGGGATTCAATATTGAGCAAGATATCAACCTACAAAACGATAAATATCGAATTAACTTACACACAAAGAGCACTGAACCTAATTAACATTTTCACATAAAGTTTGATAAATTAAAAAAAAGGAAATATCCTTGGCACCAAGCAAACTTAAATTTACCAAAAAGAACTTTCCTTACCTGAAAGGTAAAGACAATGTTCCAGAGCAGAGCCAATGTACGCTCCCGATGCCTGTCCACAATATCTTTGGATGTGATGGAGACGCCTATAAAAAAATATTCAAGATAGAAGATTGAGAATTACATGCTAGAATAAAAAAGTGTATAGTGCAAGCGGATAGCGCTATATCGGTACCATAGGGAAAAGAAAAATGATCAGATATATGATGTCTGGGTCTCATTCCAACATATATCAAAATAGTAACCACCAAATGCACCCCTGCAAATCCGTAGCTTCCAGATATACACAGTTAATAGAAAGCGTCAGTCTTCCAGTTTTCTGCAGAGAGTGCGCTCCCCAAGGTGCTGGTATGAGGAAATGTTGTGGGAAGAGAGACGTAGCAAAGTTCGTTGGAAAAATTGAATAACCCGTCTGTCTCCGTTGTCTGTCACGCCGTAGTTGTCTCCAGTCTCGTGTTAGTAGCCTCGTTCCTGGCCTGGGCTCTGGGTGGTCGGTTTAAACCAGGGAGCCTCGATGTCGGGCCGTGCACTTAAAGTAGCTTCAGTTTGTAGCACAACATTCTACATCTATTACTCTGGAACTCAAATGTTCTTTTCCCTTCATTGACAGGCAGGCATGCACCATGGAACACCTCCACAACCTTAATGACACAGATGGATCATCCCACGTGGGATGGTCCATCTGTGTCATTAAGGTTGCGGAGGTGTTCCATGGTGCATGCCTGCCTGTCAATGAATGTATCAGAACCGTTCAATTAGAAGTCAAACCTTAAAAATATTACTATTGAATGTTAGGGTCTGAATAAATTAAGCGTGATGTACCTCTGGAACTACACATCACGCAAATCTACATAACTGTATTCATCTTACACCACACAGGTGCAAGATAAAGTTTGCGATGTTCAGCTACTGTAACAGACAGGAATAGGCACATCACGCACCTAATCCCATCATCACGCTCAATTAAATCTGCCCTTAAGAATCAGTCTCTCCTACAGCTATTCTTTTACTTTACATCGTTAAATTAATATTTAAGTAATAAACATTTGAAATAAATCATTTTGTTATGTTATTCTAACAAAAATGTAACAGTGAAGACAATAGGCATGAGAGCATTTATTGTTCTATGTCTTAGGCTGGGTACACACTGGGCCCTTTACAAAAGATCATTTTTCCAAACACACAATCAAAAGACTGTCACCAGATATCTTACCAGTGTGTGCTGTCCAAAGATGCTCAAAAATCTTTTGCAACAGTCTTATCTTTTAGTGCTCCTATTATGCCAGATCAAAGATGGAAAGATAACTTTTGCTTTTTGTGTACTGTGTCTGTTAGGAGATCTGTGGACAATGCACACTAGTAAGATATCTGGTGAAACCGTCTCGATTGTGCAATTGGAAAGATCGCCTGAAAAGACCAGTGTGAACCCTGCTTAAAGTAAAGGAGGACAAAATGGAAAGATTGAGCACATACATAACTGCAATATTAATTATTTTCTGGGCAACAAATAACTTCCAAAAGCCATTATTAATTTTAAGATTAAACGTTTGCTGATCAACATATAGCAGTAGGTTGCTAGGAACTAAAGCCATGGATATTTACCACGTTCATCTTTAATTTGAACTCCCTTATTTGTCAAAACTTGTAAAGCAACTTCTACATTATGCATTTTCTGCAGGCGACTTATTGCTGGAACTCGCAGCTTCTTAGATAGATTCCAGTCTTCAGCGAGAAGCTCCATTGTTCTCCTAAAACAAGAAGGGAAAAGAAAGATAAAAAGACTCACGCGAGAACAAGCAATTAAGTATTTTTTTGTATTCCTAATGCTGTGGACCAGGGGTTCTCAACCCTGTCCTCAAGTACCACTAACGGTCCAAGTTTTTAAATCTCCTTGCTGGAGGTGTTCTCCATGTGTTGCAGGGAGACCTACAAAACATGGACCGTTAGTGGTACTTGAGGACGGGGTTGAGAACCCCTGCTGTGGAGGATGATGTGGATACTTATCACGCCTTATCAGGAAATAGGGGGAGAAAAGTGCCGCCTGCATTTAATCATCAATAGTGCAAATCAACCCATGTGACAAAATAAAACACAAAGAATCACCCTATCAAAACACAGATGGACGTGTGACTTACACCAAACGAACACCACACTGCAAATCAACTGCCAGGTTTGTCACCGCAAAGTCAAACTCATCAAGTGGTGTCTGAGCATGGCACACAGGCATCCCCAAATAACCAAGGTGCCGTGACAGATCTCCTTCTCCACTTAGGAAATCACGAGAGAATGCCAGCAAAAGGTCTTTACTTGTCTGGAAAACATAAAGTCAGTATTCCTAACTATAAGACATATGGAGGACAGATAGTCATGTATTAAAAACACAGGGGCATATCCAGAGTTTGTAGCAACTGTACATAAAAGGTGCAAATCTGCACCTGGACAAACCTTGTTGCAACACTAGGGGTGCAAATTAAGTTTTGTTGATTGCATGCAGGGAATATATGGTCTGATATTACTTATAGCATATAAATACTCAACAGCTTCATTTATAAACTGTAATTTAGAGTCGAGCAACAAAAGAACACAAGGGCATGAATATAAACTGGAGGGCGGTAGATTCAGAGGAAATGTGCGGAAAAATGACTTCACTGAAAGGGTGATAGATAAGTGGAATATTCTCCCATCTGAGGTGGTTGAGGCCAATACAGTAGAACAATTTAAACCTGAGGTTGTCCAATACAGTAGAACAATTTAAACATGCTTGGGATAAATATAAGGATATCCTAAATTATAAACTAAATTGAGGGTAAATAGGGTCTAGGGTCACTATAGTTTTAAAAAAAAACAAATGGGCAGATTGGATGGGCCATGTGGCTCTTTTCTGCCGTCACTTTCTATATTTCAATGTAAAGACCCCTCTCAACTAATTTCTTGCACATTATAAGTTTGCCATCCCCACATGGTTTTGCCAAGATGCAGATTTGTTTCAATCTTTATTACCGTGAATCAAACCCATAGCATTTATAAAAAGTATAAAGGGATGATAACATAGGTGTTTAGCTTGTTGAAAGGTTATGCCAAACTCTACAATATGGCGTTCCTTTTATGAAAGGTATGTCACTGTGCCTGGCTGAGAGGTAGGCACTAATGAACCAGGTATATGGCAATGATAAGTGTTTACTACAATAGAAGTTTATAAAAAAGTACTAAATAATTATACATTTGTCTGGCTTCTGTATGATACATTAAACTGAACAATAATGTCCTACTTAAGCAGAAGGATATAAAAGTAACAATATTATACAGACCTTAAATTCTGCATCTTTACAGAATAGGCAGGGGTCATGATCAATGAGTCTGGACTGCTTAGCATGATCAAGGAAAAAAACCAAAAGCAACAGCTTCTTTAATGTAAACTTGGATAAAGCTTCTTCATGACCTTAACACAAAAAAATGAAATCTCATTTTAAATAAACCCAATATAGTGCTATGAGAATACAGGTTACAGAAAGTCAGTTTGATCGTACTCACCATCACGATACAAGTGTGGCACTGAGGGGTGTCTATACTCTGCTGCAATATCTGGATTCCAAAGTAAACGATTCACGATGAACAGAGCTAAACCAGTAACGTCACTATTGCTTTCTAGAGAAATGAGCTCTCCAAATATAGTCTGCAAAATCAAGGGTACAAACAAAATCAACTATGATATGACAGCAGCTTTCAAACATATCAAGGGTTGCGACTGGCTAGAGGAGGGTTGCATTTTTCAAAGGAAGACGCGTAATAGAATACGGTGTCATGCATTTAAAACGGAGGGGGGAAGATTCAGAGGAAATGTTATTGTTAAATTGTTAAAAAAAGGACTTCACTGAAAGGGTGATAGATAAGTGGAATAGCCTCCCATCTGAGGTGGTTGAGGTAACACAGTAGTGCAGCTTAAACATGCTTGGGATAAATATAAGGAGATCCTAAATCTCAAACTAAATTGAGGGTAAATCGGGTCTAGGGTCAGTATAGTTTTAAACAAACAACTGGGCAAACTGGATGGGCCATGTGGCTCTAATCTGCCGTCACTTTCTATGTTTCCATGTAAATCTTATTGCGTTGTAAATATACTCCCCTATTATAAACAAATTAATGCTATTATAATAAAGTCTTATTTTCTGCAATTAAATAAAATAAAGAAAAAAGTTAAGACCACCGACTTCCCAGCCACAGGCCTGGTCAACCTGTCACACTCCAGGTCCTGTGAAACACTGAGTCCCAGAATGCTTTAACTGCATAGTTATAGCAGATACCTGACAAAGCATGCTGGGACTTTATTTTCAGTACACCTGAAGAGCTACAGGTTGGCCAGGCCTGTTTTAGAGTCTCATCATGCACAACCATTATGTCTGGTTATGCTTGCAACAATATAATACCTAGAGATGTGATGTGATGGAGATGTGTATGATAAATGTGTAACCATGTATACGACTTTACTTATAGAGAAATAGTTTTAATATTTTCATATGCTGACATTACCTCCAGACCTATACGAAGCCACAATGGATTATAGGAGAGAAGCCAATTTAGGATTTTCTGACGTTCACCTGGAAAATAAATACACTATTGTCAGATGATTATAAAAGGCTGCCTCATATTGTCCCATTTCTTGTACATTATTTAACATAAACAAATATCTGTCTCTTATTTCAAATGTGTGTATTTTCTTATAATACAAAATCTTATTTAAAATAAGAAACTCAAACAGCGTTTAAGTTGTTGATTGCTAATGGTCATGAATTTCAGTACTTAATGTCTCTACTTCAAACACTAAATAGTAATGTTAGGGTCTAATATACAAATGTTTCTCATTTTAACAAACAATTCTCTTAGCCATGTAAACAATCCCCCATTTCTAGCCAACAGTTATACACTATAATATTAGATACTGAGATTTAGAAGACAGGTGCTACTGTAATCGTACTACTTCCAAAGTGATTCAGTCATTTCAGAAAATCCTGAAATCTGACATATTTGGGGATCTACAGTTGTGAAAGATAAAATACCAGACCGCACTCTAGTGGACAGATTCCTCAGTACAGTGTAGATATGAACTAATAAGATGGCTAAGTGCATACCAGGCTACAGATTAATGCATCTGCATGAGCTGGCTTGTGTATGTGTACTGGACTAAAATCATACACTTTGCTTGGCTTTCTGTCCTCATCAATAGTATTTTTTAACTGTGTAAAAGATGAACATTGTAATATCTTGCTAAGCCCTGCGACAGTCATACATTTCACACTGAGGGGCCTGTTCCTGAAAATATATTGTGAGAAGAACTATCTAGTTCACATACCACTGCATGTGATATTTTATGGTATGGTACTAGGAAGTTAAAGTTGAAAAGATGAACAGCACTTTACTATCTAACAGTAAAAAAAAAAAATCTTTACCAATATCCTTCCAAAGATGTCTATCTTTCCTCACAAGCAGACGTCGAGCCTCAATTTCCACTTCCAGTCGCTGTATGGCTCTCACTACAGGGTTGGAGGTGAAGAGACGACATGCAGACCTCCTCAGTCTGTTTAACCTGCATCTAGCTGTGTAGGCTTTAAGAGAAACCTCTTCTTTGGTTGGAGCCTTAAACACGCTCACTTTGTGATTCTCGGCTCCCAGGATCAAAGCAGCCGCATTTACTATTTAGAAAATAAAAAAAAGAAGGTAGCTTTAAAACACACACATACAAAGGAAAAGAATAACAGGTTTACAACAATTAACGATATACAAGTAAATAAAGAGGATTTCATTTTCACAGAACATAAGAGCAGGTAGACTGACCTTTCATGGAATCCGTTTTCACAGCAAAATCATCTGGGGTGAGAATGAAGTTTAGCCACCAAGTAAATCCACGTTCTTGCTTTGCCATCCAGCGCTCATCATAAAACATGTTCTTGGCAGCAAATGGCATTGGGTGCCGAGGAATGACTAAATATGGTAGTAGGTTATTGAACAGTATGAATCATAATTGGTCACAAATAGAATGATGTGTCTACAGATGCAAACTAGTTCATGAGAGTTTAAAAAATAAAAAGTAAAAATCTATTTCCTCTTAGTAACTTAGAAAACACCTCAGTTACTCCAGCATACACTATCCCTTGGGAAACCAAATGCAATTACACACAATGGGCTGGATCCAGACTTAAGTAAGTGCTTGAAATTAGTTACTTCTGGGCTAGACCATGTTAATTGCAGGGGAGTCATATTTCATCTGTTGCAAGCAGTATTAGAGCATAGAGGTGATGTTTCCCAGCCCAAGTCTAAATTATAGTGTGATAGTAAAGCTGGTCAGTATCTGTGTGCAGTAAGCAATTCAAAGATATACCCCTGCATGCAAACAATACAATTAACTTGACTCCCCTTGCAATCAACATGGTTTAGCTCAGGAATAACTTATTTCATGCACTTAAGTCTGGATTTAGGTTAATATAATCTTTAAATTAATTTCACTAGATCCTTTGAAACATTGCAAAACGTAACCTAGAATTAAGAGTAAACCCCAAGAATTAAACTTGCCTGTATAGTGATATAATTGCTATTATAACAGGGGCCAAATGCACTCCTCAAACAAATGTTTTACTACTTTTAGTGCTTTGTTTATGATGTACAAAATAAGTCAATCAACTGAAAAGGTCTGCTTTCCTTTGTCTATTACCTTAAAGGATCAGTGACCTAGGACCTGATTCATAGTTAAGAAGCTTGTCCCTTCTTACTTATCTCATTACGAACGGCTTTGAAACCACTCTTAAAGGATCATCGTTCTTAAAATCTACGTAGATTGTGTAAATAAAGGTACTACGCATGTGCAGTTTAACAGTTCCTAAATATACACACAAGAAATAGCAGCAGCTTCTTAACTGTGAGTTAGGTCCATAGACATTTAAGCCCAATGCTCAAAATAAATAGGCAAAGAAACAGGTTCCAAAAAAAAGAAAAAAAATCATCCCATACAAAGTCAGTTACCTGTTTTTGATGATTTTATGAAGGTTAATTTTGACTGTGGAACAGCTACCACTTTCTTGAAGGACTTGGTTACTGTAGACTGTGGTTGCCATGGACGTGTCTTTTCTGAAAAAAGTTTATTGAAAAGCACGATTAATTGCTTGTAGGTATGGCACTATACAAATATTTTCAATTATTAGCGCTAAGCAATCACCTCAAACCCTAACACATCTGGTTGAAAAATTAAATTAAGGAACATAATGAACCCTGATACAAGATCAAATAGACAATTTTCCGAGTTAAGCAGGCCCGATAAATTGGATGAATTTATCTGTGCCAGACACCTCTCCTGCTTGGACTGATTATCATAGCAAAAGAGGAAGGCACTAAAAGAAAAGAGAGCCTGTCTGATAGCTCACTAGCTCAGCTTTACAATATTGGGAACTTGCGCCTAATATGA
This sequence comes from Limnodynastes dumerilii, assembly GCA_011038615.1. Lineage (NCBI taxonomy): Eukaryota > Metazoa > Chordata > Amphibia > Anura > Limnodynastidae > Limnodynastes > Limnodynastes dumerilii. The sequence continues at coordinate 141,895 of WWET01003621.1, forward strand.
ATTACCAAACAATTGCACCATAGCGTTTTGGATACATTATTTGGTGCTTGAAAAAAATGTATCTTGCCTATTAACTAGTGATTTGCCTTATAATTGGGCCAATAATCGCTCTAGTGTATGGCCAGCTTAGCATTTAACTGTTAGTAAAAAAAAAAAATATTTATAACCACCAATAAACAAATCACATTCATATACCTGTCTGTCGGAGTTTTGCCAACGGCGTTTTTGCTTTGACCGTTTCATTTTTTGGTCTAGGAATTTTTGCAGCAGCTTTCAAAGCTAACAAGAGAAAAATCCCCCCAAAAAATTAATAAAAAAAAAATGCTACATTTATCAAAGGTTTATGCTACAAGAAATGTCATTATTACTCTTCCAACCGTCCTCTCTGAGCTATTTATAGAACAAATGACCAGATCCTAAATTCCATTTAGTTTGCATTCATATCTGCAATTATCAGAAGATTTAGGATTTGAAATTGCATTGTCGTTATATCCACACTCGTGCACTACTCATGTACTATCAAGTGTTCTGACAAGTGTGAAAAATAAAATGGTGGCGATACAGAAGTGTGGAAGTGCATTAGCGCACGTCGGAAGAGTCATTGCTCTTCCGTAGGTATAGGACAGCAAATATTACCCGATTGGATATAAGGGCTGTGTGCGCAAACAAAAAACTCAGAAGTGAATGAAAAGCAACGCGCATAAACCCAAATAAATAAAAACGCAAAATGAAGATATTAAAGATAAGGAAAAAAAAATGGAAAGTTAGGATCCAGTCTATTATTCTTTATGTATTGTAATGCGCAGAATGTGGGGGTTACCATTAATGACATTGCCACCATAAGCAAGCATGGCATATTAATAAAGCGCATTCTAATACTAACCCTATCCCCAAAGCAGAATGCAGAACAGATATAAAATAGCCGTAGTTTCAGGGTCACTTGTTATTTACACCTGAAGTCTTACCTATTCTAGTTGTTAGAGGTTCCTGATCTTTCTTGCTGCCATGTTGTAAAATTGATGACTTGGAGGTAGCAGTTCTTTTTGCTTGTGCAGCGATATTCAGCAATGACTCACTGGATGTCCCAGCAGAGCTCAGATCTGAAATCTCCTGACTTTTTCTCTTGTGACCACAAATCGATTTGGATGAAATGAACTTCACAGGAGACTCGGAACAGCTAACAGGCCTTGATACATTTATAACTGGTAAGTCTGCTGTATTTATCACAGGTAAGTCTTGTGACACATGTTGAAAATCTACATTGTTCTCTGATTCAATGTTCTTCAGCCGCCTACGGGACTTTAGCTGTGGTCGATTTGGCTTTGCATCGTCACACCCAGCCTTTACTTTTGTAACAGTTTCTGAGACTATGACGCGTTTTACAGGATTATTTGGGACAGGACAATCATCAGCCGCTGGCAGATTACTAAACCTCGCTTCCTTTTTCTTCACACAGTAGGTTAATCTGGAACTTACCAGATCTGGGTCCTCCAAAGGTCTTCCTGAAACTAATTGGTCCACATAACCACTTACAATCTGCGTTGACTTTATTTCTTTAACTAGTGAAGGTTTTGTATGTAAGGAGGATTTATTATCCATCACTATTGAACCAGAGTCTGGTGTAAGAAAATTCTCTTTCACAAATTGATCTGGAGACAGAATTGGAGTGTGATAACCTCCATTTAAGTAATTATCAGACACAAAATTCTCGTTTACAAACGAATCAGGACTTAACGTTATTCTTCTGGGTGTGTGCAGGATAAATGGTGGAGTCATAGATGTAGCATTAAACTTTGTAACACTTTCATAAGAAGACTCAACATGCTTCATAGTAAACTCTGCGCTATAATATTCATCAGAAGACAATGATGCTTTGAACTCATCAATTATGCTTGGGGTACAAGTAACATTATTTTTTGGTGTGTTCATTGGATTAATTGGGGATATTGATATTTTCTCTGACCTCTGTTCATTTACAGTCCATTCTTCCTCAATAAAAATATCTGTTTGTACACTAGTAGTTGTATCTTCCTGCAAGGTCTCACAATCAGTAGTGCACAAAACAGAATATGTCTTTGACCGTCTGAGCATTCCTGGGTCAAGGTTGTGTAGCTCGTTAGCAAGCGGACTGACAAAAACAGTAGGAACTCTATTTTCTGCACACAACTTAGAATCCTTTATATAGGATGGACTGGTTACAGGCTTGGAAAGATTTTCACAAGACTGAAGAGGACTCCTGGCCCTCTCCAACGTCCCATGTCCACTCTTCTGTGTTCCACTGAATGTTTTACTTTTTATACTTTCCACACAATGCTCTTTCATTTTCAGTCCAGAAACCCTTTTCTCTCTCACTGGAGAATATTTCTTTTTTACTGCATTCCATCGGGTTCTCTGGAATGTAAACAAACAAAACGGTTAAAATTCAGCCTTCTGTATCACAAGTCATAATGTTAAAACATTAAAACTGATTTGTTAATTATGAAAATGCAATAGTGCTATGGAGTTTTAATAATTACAAAAAATATAAAGCATCCATTATAATAAATTCCCACTGAGAAAAGATTATGAAAACATTATTTTGCCCATCAGACAGAGTGCTCAGAAAACTGTTGTTACAATGAAAACTCACTTGAATGATTGTAAATAACATTGAAAGAGGTTTCTTTTCCCGTCATGTTTATAGACTGACCCAAGATTTAAGAAAAGGTTTGTTACATGTTCAGGCCTTTAGAATGCTGCTATATGCAAAAACAATGGCCCAGATCCAGAACAACGCTTGTAAGCGAATTCACGCGCGACGGAGACGCAAAATTACCTTTTGGTAAGTACTGCGCATGCACACCATAGAAAATATGCTCAGTAGTGTAATTGTGAACGTATGGGCCATTCATGTATGTGTCACGTAAATACTTATGTGTGGGCGTGCTAATTTTACGGGAGTCCAGAATACGTCTGAATTACGTTAAGTAGGCGGGGGTTTGTATTTAAAGTGTACAGTATGGGCGTGCTTAGCTGCGTAAATTCGTGTTGCCCATACGTACGTGTGCGTATCACTGCGGTTACGTTGACAAAAGTTAAGGTAGGGTTTGGAAAGCGTATCTTGACAAAATACGTACACAAATAAACGTACGGCAAACATAGTTCTGGATCTACCCCAATATCACTATTTAAAATAATGTTCTTACTGTTTGGTTTTTGTGGCTCCCTGGCGATATGAGGGTGATGAGCTGCACTACCTGAGCCACTTGTGTGGGTTGTAGACTCCGTCTCATGCTACCACTAGATTGAAAGCGCCGCCAGCATTCAAAAGTGACCAAAACATCAGCCAGAAAGCATAGGAACTAAGAAGTGGTCTGTGGTCAACACCTGCAGAACCATTCCTTTATTGGGGGTGTCTTGCTAATTGCCTATAATTTCCAACTGTTGTCTATTCCATTTGCACAACAGCATGTGAAATTGATTGTCAATCAGTGTTGCTTCCTAAGTGGACAGTTTGATTACACAGAAGTGTGATTGACTTGTAGTTACATTGTGTTGTTTAAGTGTTCCCTTTATTTTTTTGAGCAGTGTATATATTTTGTGGGTTCACTAAAGATTGCATCGGGCCCAGGTGTCAGGGCATGGTGGTGTTTGTCAGCATGCCCAGACAGCCATCATTATTATTGTAATTTGCACCTCAAAATCAAGTATTTTTTATTTTAATTTTCCACATACCTCTATGCAATATGTACAACATCAACACAATGTGATGTTGAACAATTAAATAGGTTAGCAGTGTATATTTTAGAATTTTTATGTTTTAAAAATACTTTTTATTATTAATTTTTTTTTTTTATTAATTTAT
>WWET01003621.1:146118-157653 GCA_011038615.1 Limnodynastes dumerilii
CTTTATATTTTTGAGCAGGGAAAAAAAAAGAAGGGGAGGGGAATAAGTGTAGAGGGAGAGAGGTATATGTGAAGTGTAATATGTGGGGAGGGAGATAAGAGCAGGTGGGGTGTAATATGTGAAGAGGGAGATAAGAGCAGGTGGGGTGTAATATGTGAAGAGGGAGATAAGAGCAGATGGGGTGTAATATGTAAAAAAGGAGATAAGAGTAGGTGGGGTGTAATATGTAAAAAAGGAGATAAGAGTAGGTGGGGTGTAATATGTGGAGAGGAAGATAAGAGCATTAGGGAGATATATGGTAATTTGTAGAGAGGGATATAACAGAGGGGGGTGGATGGTGTAATGTGTGGAGAGGAATGTAACAGGAGTGTAATACATCATATGGAGAAAGGTATAATATTTCCAGGAGAAGTGTAATATGTAATTTGGGGAGTAGGATGTATCTGAATGGGGGAAGTATAATAAATAATATGATAAGAGGAAAATTTTATCTTGAGCCTATAATTAACCTAAACTAAGCCTTAGATATAAATGTTACGCTAATTGTTATATTTTTTAAAGTTAATTATTTTGGACTCAGTAAATGAATCATTCTTGCAAAGTGGTACATCACCTGGTTCCTTAGCGGGTAAGTGGTACCCAACAAAAAATGGTTGAGAACCCCTGATCTATATCATGTCCAGGTGTACATTTACAGATTTTTGTGTAATTACACCTAACTCTGGATCAGGCAATTTATTACTTAATCTTGTTAAAGTTTTAACAACAGTAGAACAAGCCATATATTTTCTGACAATGCTTTAACTATACATTAAAAGTACAAAAAGATGGCAGCTCGAAAACATCCATTTCTTTATAAAAACCATAAGCCAAAATATTAATTTCATACATTACTAACACAAGTATCAATATCTGATAACACGGCACATGTAAAAGCTTGACAAACAATTGTGTGACTAATTAAAGATTGAATAGATCTTGAAACACCTTTTTTCTCACTGGCAGCTCTGCACGTCCCAAAAGTACAGCCTGATGCTTTACTACATCATTTACGACAAAGGTGACTAGTTCTCGTATGCCTCCTTCCTCTAGTGGTGTCCATGTGATTGTCAGTGGAAAAGTTTGACAAGGCTGTATAGGTTACATAAAAATAAAAAGTTGAATACGTATTAATTGAATACATATTAATAAATGGACATAAATATGTAATTCTCAATGTATTGCTGAACATTAACGAATGAACATGAGGATGCAAATACCTCAGCATGATCTGGATTGTAAACAAAATTAAGGATACAGCGGAACTTCGACTCCAGTGAGCGAAGAGTCTGGGGGCAGCGGAACTCTGACATCACCAGTGAGTGAGGGGTCTGAGGGCAGGCAGGGCAACTCTGACATCACCAGTGAGTGAGGGGTCGAGGTTTGCAGAGAGATGTACTGATATTCAGGATACCTGACGCTGGCTTCTTCCACGGTTAGCAATGCTATGTATATGTATAATACTTGCAAGGCCAGGACACACGGTCGCTCACCTGTACGAGGATGTCAGTCTCACACACGCTGAACCCACGGTTCCTCGGGAGCTTATGGACCGTCACCTCGGCCGGGTCCGCGGTGGGATTCTGCAGTAAAAGGACAGCGCTGCGACTCGTGCCCGGACGGACATATCCAAAGCTGACAAAGGGCGGCCGGGAGAAGTGCGTGAGAGATAGGACGGGGGTCTCGCCCTGAGCCGGCTGCTGTGACACGCGAGGTGGGGATAGAGACAGCATGCTGAGGGCGGCTCCTGTCCCTATGACAGCTCTGTGCTCCCGGTGTTATTATTCCTTCGCTTGTAAGACAGCAGCCATGTACTTCATCAGCTCCCAACAAGTTCAGTTCCAGATTTGAAATTACACTAGAAGATGATAGGTCCAACGGTTTCTTTGGATACGCCCCCATCTCATAACTAGCCAGTAGCAACCCAGAGCAGCAGGACGCCCAGCCAATTCGTGTACGGAATTTCAAGCAACAAACGCGCTCATCATGAAACAACAACCAATAGGAAGTCAGTGATTTATTTAAATCAGGACGTCCAGTATAGTGCATGCCGCTAGTTTATATTAGCAACACAAAACATAGCAACAGAACAGCCGCCTATCTCCCAGTCCTATCTCTCCCATCTCTTCCTGACTGTAGCGCTGAGCTGACAGCTTCTGTCTGAGCAAGAAACCAACATCTGTAATAATGATTGTCTTTCAATAGTAGCAGGGCATAATGGACATTGTGTACAGAGAGGGTGATCTGTGGAATTTACACTCATCACTGACCATGTCTAGCCATGCAATGACAACAACAGTACTGACATGGACAAGTAGCAGTGACAGCTATAGTATTGCTCCTGGTGCACATGTTGTGCCTCATAATCACTGCAGCCATGACAGGAAATATCAGCAGGAGAGAAGAAATCTGTCTATATATCATATAATCTCATAATATAATATAATCCCATAATCCCTGCAGCCATGACATGAAATATCAGCAGAGAAGAAACCTGTCTATATAGCATATAATCTCATAGTATAATCTCATAATATAATCTAATAGAATATAATCCCCAGCAGCCATGACAGCAAATATCAGGATAGAAGAAGCCTGTCTATATATCATAGAATATTATATAATCTCATAACATACAATATAATATTTCTCATTATTTAATATATAATCGTATAATATAATTTTATAGAATATAATCTACTAATCCTCAGCAACTGTAACAGGAAATATCAGCAGGAGAGAAGAAACCTATAATATAATCTCATGATTTAGGGTTTGTCAGGAACCCAGACCACCTACGTCAGAATCCCTGACTTGGAAACCCGTAAATTTACGTTTACCCGGGGGCCTAGCAACTTAAATCCACATTAATCTAGCACCACCTGCCTCTATTAGGTGAAATCTCTACATTTACCCCAAATATTCAAGCTGCCACCACGCGCTTTTAGAGGTTAACGCGAACCTATCCACAAAACTATAACACACTGAACGGAAACTATCACCCCGTGACCTTATTCCTATAAATCCCCCTGGATTAATAACCTTTGTTATTGGAATGATCACCTCGTGAATTATTCCTCCTATCAGTTACAGAGCAGTAGCCAAAGCAGTCAAGTTCTCTTCAGAGAGTAGGGCTTTCAGAGCAAATATGAGTAAGGCAAAAAATTGAGGAAATATTTATTCTACCAAAAGGTACAATGGTACAGTGTTGGAGCCCCTTAGCAATTTTAATCACCTATCTTACTACTACCCACCCTGTATTCTATCTTTTATATTTCGAAAAATTACTCCTATATTTTAGATTTAATTAATAAAATGTAATTTTCTTTAAATAAATTTTTCATCTGGGTCCATGCTAGACTAAAGAGTGCGCACTAGTGATTTCCTTTTTTTTCTTGTGTTTCAGATATAGTGTGACAGCATATGACAGATATAGTGTGTGATAGCATATGACAGATATAGTGTGTGATAGCATAAGACAGATATAGTGTGTGATAGCATATGACAGATATAGTGTGTTAGAATATGACAGATATAGTGTGTGATAACATATGACAGATATAGTGTGTGATAGCATATGACAGATATAGTGTGTGATAGCATATGACAGATATAGTGTGTGATTGCATATGACAGATATAGTGTGTGATAGCATATGACAGATATAGTGTGTGATAGCATATGACAGATATAGTGTGTGATTGCATATGACAGATATAGTGTGTGATTGCATATGACAGATATAGTGTGTGATAGAATATGACAGATATAGTGTGTGATAGCATATGACAGATATAGTGTGTTATAGCATATGACAGATATAGTGTGTGACGGCATATGACAGATATAGTGTGTGATGGCATATGACAGATATAGTGTGATAGCATATGGCAGATATAGTGTGTGATAGCATATGACAGATATAGTGTGTGACGGCATATGACAGATATAGTGTGTAATGGTAGCATATGACAGATATAGTGTGTGATGGCATATGACAGATATAGTGTGTGACAGCATATGACAGATATTGGGGGGGGTGGCATATGATAGATATAGTGTGTGATGAAATATGACAGATACAGTGTGTAATAGCATATGACAGATATAGTGTGATGGCACATGACAGATATAGTGTGTGATAGCATATTACAGATTTAATATGTGACAGATATAGTGTGTAACGGCATATGGTAGATATAATTTGTGATGATTTATGATAGATATAGTTGTGATGGCAAATGACAGATATAGTGTGTGATTATAGCCTATGATAGATATAGTGTGTCATGGTATTTGATAGATACAGTTTATGATAGCATATGACAGATATAGTGTGTGATAGCATATGACAGATATAGTGTGTGACAGATATAGTGTGTGATGGCATATGACAGATATAGTGTGTGATGGCATATGACAGATATAGTGTGATGGCATATGACAGATATAGTGTGTGATAGCATATGACAGATATAGTGTGTGGTAGCATATGACAGATATAGTGTGTGATGGCATATGACAGATATAGTGTGTGGTAGCATATGACAGATATAGTGTGTGATGGCAGATATAGTGCGTGATGGAATATGACAGATATAATGTGTGATGGCATATGACAGATATAATGTGTCATGGCATATGACAGATATAATGTGTCATGGCATATGACAGATATAGTGTGGCTTTCGCCTAGTGCGAGCCAGCAGATCGGGTTCAGTGCTCTTGCCGAGTGCGTGTGAGGCGCACGTCACTGGCTGCGGCCTGCCACCGTTCCCATGTAATACAACACGCCTAACACATTTAACTACTGAAATAAGCACTGTCAATGAAAAAGTACTAAAATATGCAATAACGCTATAAAAATAGCCTTTTATGCATCTGCATATGCAAACATGCAAATGCATATAATCCTATGTCTAGCGATGATTTATGATAGATATAGTGTGATGGCAAATGGCAGATATAGTGTGTGATTATAGCCTATGACAGATATAGTGTGTGATGACATATGACAGATATAGTTTATGATAGCATATGACAGATATAGTGTGTGATAGCATATGACAGATACAGCATGTGATGGCATATGACAGATATAGTGTGTGATGGCAAATGACAGATATAGTGTGTGATGGCATATGACAGATATAGTGTGTGATGGCATATGACAGATATAGTGTGTGATTATAGCATATGACAGATATAGTGTGTGATTATAGCATATGACAGATATAGTGTGTTATGGTATTTGATAGATACAGTGTATGATAGTATATGATAGATATAGTGTTTGATAGCATATGACAGATATAGTGTGTGATAGCATATGACAGATATAGTGTGTGATAGCATATGATAGATATAGTGTGTGATATCATATGACAGATATAGTATGTGACAGATATAGTGCGTGATGGCATATAATAAACATAGGGTTTGATGGCATATGAAAGATATATTTTGTGTTAGCATATACAGCTATAGTAATGTGTATGTCTGGAGTATAGAATCAGCACCAGAAAAAAGTGTTTGCAGCTTCTGTATGAATAATATGGTAGAAAGCAATCCACAAACAAGATAATATACAATATGCTATTCACATCACATTAGCACTCACTTTTTGCAAAGGAAGAGATAAAATATATATTAAGTCTATATGTACACCAACGCCTTAAAGTCCTGTATTATCAAACATAAGTCCCAAATTCCAGATGATGTGCGTGTATCACACAATCATAAATAGTTCATATAGTTCAAAGAGGAGTCAGAGAGGTACCTTCCCGTTGTTGTAGGAAGGAAAAAGGCAGATTTACTGTACCAGACGATGTCTGAATAGACGCGCCGCGTGAGTCTCTCTCTCCGCTCCTGCCGGCTCCCTCCTGAATGTGCGCCTCGTTCTCGTGAGCTTGTGCGTGCGTTCCACTCCAAGGGCCTCATTCACTAAACGCGATTTGGAACAAATCGCATGAAATCGCGTGATTTGTGGCCAAAATATCGCGAACACAAATTCACTAAAGCATAAATCAAGCGATTTGACTTTGATTTCAAATCGCTTGTATTTAAATCGCGGTCCCGATTTTTTACAATGGTAAGTATAGGAAATTCAGTATTCACTAAGGGCGAATTGAACAAATCACATCCAAATCAATCCCAAATCGCATGATATCAAATCGCACCTCTGGAGCTGCGAATTTCATGAAAATCACCATTCAAATGAATAGACTCAATATGCTGCCTATATAAATGCATTACTTATATAGGAAGCATATTGTTTCAATTACTTTTAATGGTGATTTTAAGAAAATTCACACCTCAGGAGGTGTTAATTTAATTTAAATAATCATTTAAAATAATTGATTCAATATGCTGCCTATATAAGTAAGGCACTTTAACTCATTCACCTGTGTGCTTTTGGATAGAGGCTATGGAGGGGCTATTCTTTGTAGGTAGTGGTGTTATGCACAATACTGTTGTGGCTGCTGCCCTAGTGGCAGTACCACAGAGGGCAGTTGAGGAGGAGGCTGTGGACCACCATGACCAGGGGGAGGTTATGGTCAGAAGGCGGATCATTAGGAATACACAGGTTTTCCATATTAGGATGGACCTGCAAACTCTGACAGATACTGAGGTGGTTCAGCTCTTTCGGCTGAATAGAGCTCACCTCCTCACACTGTATGAGCAGGTGAAGCAGGATTTGGAGCCTGTCACACATAGGAGCCATGCTTTGTGTGGGCTTAGTAAATTTATGGCTGTGCTCCATTTTTTGGCCACAGGGTCCTTTCAGGCAGTCAGTGGGAGAGTGCTAGGGATCTCACAGACCAGTTTCTCCAGGCACCTAACTAGTGTGTTGGGTGCACTGAATAAACTGGCTAGGACCTATATTTGCTTCCCCAGTCAGGGCCAACAATGGCGAGCTCATAAGCTGGCATTCTACAATCTATCAGGATTCCCCAATGTCCTGGGTTCTAACGTCGGGCATATGTCTATGTTAATAGACATCATTACCATTCTATGAATGTTCAGGTGGTCTGTGATGCTAATATGAAAATTGTGAGTGTGTTTGCCGGCTTCCCTGGGTCAAGCCATGACTCCTCTATCTTGAGGCAGTCATCCCTGTATACCAAGCTTGAATTTGAAAATATCGCGTGATCTCGGCATATTCACGTGATTTGCATAAAAATCAAACGAATTGCTGCTATATCAAGCGATTTAACATAAAAATATCAAAGCCTATACTAGTATGTAATAGGAAAGTGGGAGCTAGAATCTGATTGGTTGCTATGGGCAACATCTCCACTTTTCCAAACCCGCAGCTTAGTAAATCTGGCCCCAAGGCAACACTCCAGGGGAAGCAGCCGTAAAAGGCGGACCGAAGAACAAACAAATATGCACTATATAGTGCAAATTTATTGACATGGATAATAAAAAACCAAATATACTCACAAAGGAGTCAAAATATCAGGCATATAAAAAACGGGGTACAGAAGATATCCAGTAATTTCCACTGTTAACTGTATGATCAGTAAAGACCCACAGATGAAGGATGAATATTTTTCTAGGCACCAGCCTGGTTGCCTAGAGAAATATTCACGAGATCTCCCAGTATTCCCCAGCATGTGTCTCCAGCTGCCAGTATTGCCCATAATGGGCCTGATCATGCGTCTCCAGCACCCAGCATTTCCCATCATGTGTCTCCAGCTCCCAGTATTCATCATGTGTCTCTACTGGAGTAAAAAGGAGGAAATCTGCACCTTGGTGAAACATCTAGAACCACAGAGGAATGAAATGTAAGATATGTGGAGACAGTGGCCCTGAGTCACACTTAAGAACGTACCTAAATGTACTCAGGCCATGTACGTATCTTGACGATTTTTACATTTCACACATGCACGATCCATGCTATGCATGGAAAGCTGTTAGGCACAGAGTTCAACTCCATGCCTAATAAGACCCGTAAGAAGGGACTTGCGTAAAGTGGGTGGGCGGAGGCATTTAAATAAGGCAGTATGGGCGGAGTTTGCAAAGTATGCATCTACTTTGGCAAATTCAGCACAACTATACACACAGTGAGATAAGGTCATTCTATGGACGTGGAAGTTTGCTTAAATTCATAGGAACGAGGGGAGTGTCATGGAAGCAGCTTTGCCACTTAGTTGCGTATTTTGGCGAATCTGCACATACTTATTTACGTATCCGTGACTCTGGTCCAGAATGAGGCACATGGTGATGTATTTTAGCTCAACTCTAAATTATGGATTCAGAAATAAAGATTTTCAGCATATTAGTGCAATTACCAAAATCATCAAGAATTTCCCTGCAAATACAATTGACCCGATTCTCCACTGCGTGTTTTTCAAGTTGCGTGACGATTTCTAAGTGCTGCGCTAATGCGCATGCGTAATAAATATTTTACGCCATTTACGTAGCGCTTTCTTATGTAGATTGGATACGTGGTCTTTTAAGACAGCATGTACCCAAACTACGTAACAAAACGCTACATAGATAGCGTAATATATTTACTATGCATGCACATTAGCGCAGCACTTAGAAATCGGCACCCAACTTAAAAAACACGCAGTTGAGAATCCGGTCCAATGTCATTACAATACACCCTTCACACTGTAACATGGATTGTCCGGAGGCAGCTTCACCCCTCTTTGTGCAGATTTTCCTAACTATGCATCAGCTCCTATAAGTATAACCTGTCTGACAGGCTCAGCCTTGTCCTGTGTGTATATTGTGTGACAGCCTCGCCCTGTGTGTATACTGTGTAACACTTGTTATTGTGTCTCCGTGTCAGATAGTTTCACTTTCATCTCTCTTCTGCTGTGAGCGATGGCGTCTGCTGATGTGAGACAGGAGCTGGACTGTTCCATCTGCCTGAACATTTATACAGATCCTGTAACACTGAGATGTGGACACAACTTCTGCCGGGTCTGTATTGATCGTGTGCTGGATACACAGGAGGGGTCTGGAGTTTATTCCTGTCCTGAATGCAGAGCAGAGAGTACGGAGCGTCCTGCACTGATAAGGAACATTCCTCTATGTAACATCATGGAGAGATTACTGACTACTCGCCCAGATCAGGAGGAGACTGGGATCTTCTGCACTCACTGTGTGGACTTTCCTGTACCTGCTGCTAAATCCTGTCTACACTGTGAGGCTTCTCTGTGTGATAAACACCTGAGAGTACACAGCAAGTCTCCAGAACACGTCTTATGTGACCCCACCACCTCCCTGGGGAACAGGAAATGCTCAGCACATAAGAAGATGCTGGAGTATTACTGCACTGAGGACTCTGTCTGTATCTGTGTGTCCTGTTGTCTGATTGGGGATCACAGAGGACATAAGATGGAGTCATTAGATGAGGCCTCTGAGAAGAAGAAGGAGAAACTGAGAAATGTTCTGCAGAAACTGACCACACAGAGACAGGAGACTGAGAAGAGAGTCCAGAGACTGCAGGTGCGCAGGAAAGGAGATCAGGAGAAAGCAGCTTATGTAAGAGAGACAGTCACTGCCCTGTTTAGAGACATCAGGAGACAGCTGGATGACCTGGAGAAGAGAGTCCTGGGTGAGATCTCCAGGCAGGAAGAACATGTTTCACACTCAGCCTCTGATCTGATCCAGCAGCTGGAAATAAAGAAGGATTTGCTGTCCAGGAATATGCGTGACATTGAGGAATTGTGTAAAATATTTGATCCTATAAAAGTCCTACAGGAACCAGGCAACTGGTGTGACACTGAGGATGGAGAGAGACATGAGGAACAGGTCCATGGTGGAGAAGATCTGGATGTGGGTCTCATCTTAGGAACATTACAGACATTATCTGATATAATAACAGATATAAATACAGGGATCTATGTGCAGGGGCCGGCAGACATATTACTGGATGTAAATACAGCTGGTAATTATATAAATATATCACGTGACAGAAAAACTGCATCCAGGTCAAATAAAAAGCAGAATCGTCCAGAAACAGCAGAGAGATTTCTGGGTTATCCTCAGGTAATGAGCTCCGGGGAATTCTCCTCAGGGAGACATTACTGGGAAGTGGATGTCAGGGGATCAGTGTACTGGATTGTGGGGATGTGTTATCCCAGTATAGACAGGAAAGAACATCAGTCAGTCATTGGCTGTAATAACAATTCCTGGGGATTGTGGTCAGAAAATAATGAGATATCAGTGAGACATGGCAGGAATGTGACCCAGTTACCTGTCACTACTCCCTGTGATAGAGTGAGGATATATCTGGATTATGAGGCTGGACAGTTGTCCTTTTATTCTCTGTGTGACCCCATCAGACACTTACACACCTTCTCCACCACCTTTACTGAGCCCCTTCATGCTGTATTAGGTGTATGGAAAGGACATATAACAATATCTGGGGGATCAGGAGCTGGGAGAAATCTGGTCACAGGCTAGTGACATCACAAGAAGGGGAATATACTCGATGGAATATTCAGCCAATAGAAAGAATCACTGGATAGTGGTACAGCTCATGTTACAATAGTTGTTGCATGATTTACATGAGATTTCCTGTTTCTGGTTAACGGACATCTGTGATTGGCTGCAATAGCTGTCACTCAGCTAGCACTATAAGTAACTGGACTACAACTTCCAGCATGCCTCATTATTAAGCTTATTCACATACTATGTCAGAATAACAAAAAATGATGTTATTTCTCCTCTATATTAAATATAATTTACCAGTAAATGTATAATGCTGTATTACTGACATTTATGTGACAATCACATGTATAAGAAGAGAATAAATAAACAATGTATGATTGTCAGTAACTGTATAATGCTGTATTACTAACGTGACCATTTATTTTTTTCCTCAAAACGGGACATCTACAAATTTTTACGGGGGCACACCACTAAGTCAATGGGTGTCGTCAAAAAGTCATGGCCGGAGGATGGCTGTATCAATGAAACAAATAAAATTATCTGCGTATAATCTGTTACACCCACAGACTGTTTCAACAATACACATTGCATCCTAGTTATCATCATATAATACACATTTCAACCTAGTTTTTGCTATACAATACACATACAAATACACAAAACAATTTACTGGATTACATTCAATTAAAGCAAATTTCTGAAAGTAAAACTACATGAGGAATTAACTAATAAAATATAGAAATCTACACATATTAAATATACCTCCATCCAGCCTTTCTTGCCCTCTTGTGCGTCTCTAAAGCCATCCAATCTCCCCCCCATGTGTGTCTCTAGAGCAGGGGTCAGGGAACTTTTTTTATCTTTTACCCCAAAATATATTTAGATTCACCAACGTTACCCCTTTGAATTGAAATGAAGGAAATCCTTTATTATTAATTATTTTAATTCAACTTCAAAACTTCAGATTTTGGAAAAATAATGTTGCTTGATTTTTAATACAAGAGCATCATCATACCCTTCATCATACACTGTGCCACCTTTACCATACACTGCCCCTTCATCACATACTGTGTCCCTTAATCA
>WWET01003622.1:0-33138 GCA_011038615.1 Limnodynastes dumerilii
CAAATATGCTTTAATATTTTCTGTTTCCACACTTCCTACAATCTCCCTCTCCATCTTTAATCTCCTCAGCTGACCAACTGTCCGTCTCCCGTACTTTTTCCCTTTTTATAAGTTTACCCTGCGCACGAGCCTGCTCTACTAAAAATTTCTAGGGCTCCCTCGCGCTGCCCTAACAGATCTCAATGGTCAAAACATCTGCCCAGCAACTGTGCACCAATCACTGCCCAACAACATCATACCCACAACTGTAACAATCAGTAACAACAAAAACTTACTTTATCAATTTCACTAATAATTTTCCCTTAATTAAGGGGTGTTATACCCACAATATCCGGACTATCCCTTGCCATTATTGCAATTAGTTCAGGGATTTAATTTCCTAAGCTCCTATCATTTGCACACATTGCTCTGAGAGGCTGCATTATGAATCTCATATTCTTCTGTTTATTATTATTGCTAGATATGTTTATATTGTTTTTTTCTGTTTTCCTTTCCCTTAGTTGCTGCGGCTATGCTATCTATCATTATTGACTGGCCACACAATGGTTGGAGGAGCAGCTATTTTCATTATTTGCATCACTGCCCCCTCTCCTAGTTTAAATGATTTCTAACAAAACATTCAAACTGCTCACTCAGTCAGTACAAGACAAGCCTTGGTTTAGATTATTAACTGCCTCAGTTTCAACTTACTTAAAGAAGACATTAAGAGCCCGATTCAATTAGCCTTAGCTAATTGTGCAAATTTTTTGGGTGGATTTTTATTTCCACTTCATAAGTGTGCGCATAAAAATCGGCTTTCGTAATAGACGGGAAAAGCGCACAGCAAGATTTTTCTCGTCTATCACGGTGTACGAACCTAATTGAATCGGGCCCATATGGTGCATAATAAAATGTATTAAATGCAAGTCACACACAGTAGATTGAAACTACTTACACTTAAGGATGGACATTTAAGTAAATGTCATAAAGCACTTAATATGTAACTGTATCCTCAACCACATCAAAGGTGCTGCTTCTGGTCCCAATAGTGGGATTATTCTTTATCCCCATCCCAGACCTCTCTCTCAGACAGCTCTCTCATTACATCTAACCCCTTCTCAGACCACTCTCTCAGACAGCTCTCTCACTACATCTATCCCCTTCTCAGACCTCTCTCAGATTATCTGCTCTCTCCATTTATCTACTTCTCAGACTGTCCTCTCAGTCACTACATGTATCAGCTTCTCCAAAATCTGTCAGACAGCACTCTCACTAAGGGGAGAGCAGGGGGTGCTCTGAAAGTCAACTTGACTGAAATGCCAGCATTTTAGTAATACAGACTCATCAGTGATCTGTCTGTAATATTTAATGTACAC
The DNA here is from genome assembly GCA_011038615.1 of Limnodynastes dumerilii. Taxonomy (NCBI): domain Eukaryota; kingdom Metazoa; phylum Chordata; class Amphibia; order Anura; family Limnodynastidae; genus Limnodynastes; species Limnodynastes dumerilii. The sequence goes on from WWET01003622.1 coordinate 1,356, forward strand.
TGTATATGATATTTTCATTTTACAGGAAATGACAGACAGACAGACAGACTCCTGTAACTAGTAATACAGGGTGCTGTACTCTCCTAATGTCAATGAATAAAGAACTAAGATTAGGATAGTGACCAATATATAACATTAGTAAATAAAGTATAATTTTAAAATCTTCAAGTTAAAGCCCAATTTCATACATAAAGCAAAATGATAATAACTTTCTCACAGTCATTTACCTGTTTATATGTTATACAGCCCGGTGATGGTATAGAAGTCTACAGTATAGATATCAGCAGTAAAGTGGTATCACGTTTCGCCCATAATGTCATCACGAGCAGAGCCGTTAATCGAGCCAACGTATCAAAAGAAGCCTTCTTTGATGTGGACCTGCCAAAGTCAGCTTTTATAACTAATTTCAGCATGTAAGTGTTGCAAGTGCTTTGTACATGTCTAGAAATATCTGTGGATGCTACTGATATAAATAAACGTATAAAAAAAATTTTTTTTGTAAATCAACTGGAATTGTCAATGTTATTGATAAACTTCATATTTCCTTTGGACATGGGTAAAATCCAGAAACGTAGTAAATGCACTTAAAAGCCAGAAATAGCCACAAAAAATCCATGTCTGCACACACATGTAAATAATATATACATTAAATTCACATTTAAACAACCGGATCTCAAAAGATTCATACAAAAAGCAAGAAATCATGGTAAATCTATTGCAAAAGATATTAAAGGCATTGAAATAGCCCTAAAAAAGCAAGATCTGCAAACACACATGCATGCGTTTTTTTGTATGTATTAAATATAAATATTGCAAAGTGTATGCTGTGATCTTGCTTTGTGGGTCTGTTTCAATTCATTTAATATGGTTTCTGTACTAAATTTATTATGATTGGTTGCTATGGGCAACATCTCCACTTTTCCACACCCGTAACTTCGTACATCTGGTCCTATGTTTAATTGTAGCAGCGAGGGATTGGGAATATTAGAGTAGACAAGTGATGTTTTCTAGCCAAACTCTAAATTACTGTTTAAAATAGAAGTTGTTCAGTATTTATGAGCACTATTTGCCCCATATGCAAAAAAAATTAAAATAAAATAAACAATAAAACTAATAATTCATCTTTACCTGTCTTTGAGTGTACTTGTAAATTCTGGTTCAGCCCCTAGCACAGGTCTGAGTGTTTTTGGGGTGAAATTAGTGTGTATAAAGCAAGGTGTGTGTGGATCTGACTTATGTGTAAAGATTTTAAAACATTTCTAGCATTTCCAGCTTTTTCAGCATTTATTGTAGTTTCTGTCTTTTAGTGAGTATTTATTGTGTATATCCCAGAGATTTTGTATCTCAGCCTCAGATGTTAAGGAGCACATGTATGTACATATCTTGTTTAAGATTTTTACAAAACATAGATCGTAGATCGGGGTGTTTATATGTAAATGTATATGTCAGGGTGTATATGGCATGGTGCATATATGTGTGTAAATCTGGCTATTTAAAAGCATGTTCTATGGTTTCTGGCTTTTTATAATGTATTTTTGTGTGATTATAATATTGAGTATTCAGTAATTTTTTTATGAATTCAGTGTGCATATGGCAGGGTGCGTGTGTATGCGCATATCTTGTTTAATTTAACATGGCTTCCGATTTTCTTTATACATTTACTATTTCCGGGGTAGATCCAGAACTACGTTTGCCGTACGTTTATTCGCGTAGCGTATTTTTCGTGTGCGTACCTTCTATACACTCCCCTAAACACACCCCTTGAATGTACATATTTTGTCAAGATACGCTTTTCAAACCCTACCTTAACTTTTGCCAACGTAACCGCAGTGATCCTCACACGTATGGTCAACACGTATTTACGCAGCTAAGCACGCCCATACTGTACACTTTAAATACAACCCCCTGCCTACTTAATGTATTTCAGATGTATTTTGGACTCATGTAAAATTGGCACGCCCACACGTAAGTATTTACGTGACAAATACGTGAATGGCCCATACGTTCACAATTACGCTACGTTACTAAGCGTATTTTCTATGGTGTGAATGCGCAGTACTTACCAAAAGGCGATTTTACATCTCCTCCACGCATAAATTCGCTCAGAAGCGTTGTTCTGGATCTGGGCCTCCGTATTTAACACTCTTCCAGTAGTGAGCATTCTGTGTATGTACATTCTGTTTGTGTTAATCTGTTGCAGGATAATTGATGGAATAACATATCCTGGGGTAATAAAGGAAAAGGAAGTTGCTAAGAAGCAGTATGACACAGCAGTTTCAAGTGGACGGACAGCCGGACTCGTCAGGTAATTTTTTGTGGGAACACTGGAGGGTGATTTCATTTGAAGGCTTTTCTGCTGAGGTCGTCCTAACTCTGAACAATGAGAATTCTTATTTAAGACCTTTAGACACATATGCAATGGCAGATAGGAGCTACTTGGCCCATCTAGTCTACCCAGTGGTTTATTTAAAACTATAATAGAAACATAGAAGCTGCTATCTCCCTTCTCTGCTCCAGGCTATACATATTTAGTTCCTCTAGCCTTTCTTGTATGTTTTGTGACACAGGCCATGGACCATTTTGTTGCTCTCCTTTGCACAGTCTCTAATGTATTTATGTCTTGCTGGAGATATGAGATGAAACAAGAAAATGAATCCGCACAGAGAAAAAGTAGCACAAATTAACCTATTTATAAGCCACATGTAATATGTAGCAAGGTGTATCTATTATTGAGCTACAAGGGTGCAACACTGTGGCAACATATACATAGAATATGGTTTTCTTGAGGACTAAGGGACCTCAAAAATGGAGAAAAAGAGGGGCCACATTTGGGTGTGCACACCTATGTTTAAAACTTAGCATTTATTATTACATATAAAATATGTTAACAAAAGCCATGCAAAAAATATAGACAACATTGCAAATTAAAGTAATAAATGAAACATATTAAGAAACAAATCCACAGACAAATCAACCTGTTGCTGCATCCCACAAATTTTTGCATGGCTCTTGTTAACATATTTTATATGTAATAATAAATACTAAGTTTTAAACATAGGTGTGCAAATGTGGCCCCTCTTTTTTTCCCTTTTTGAGGTTTATTAGACCTCCAGAAAACCATATTCTTTCTGGAGATATGGCCTCCAGAACTGAACACAGTATTCTAGGTGAGGTCGTACCAATGATCTATAAAGGGGCATTACTACTTCTCTCTTTCTGCTACTAATTCCTCTCTCTATGCAACCAAGCATCTGACTTGCCTTTCTCATTGCTTTGTTACATTGATTGACTACCTTTAAGTCAAATGAAATAATGACTCCTAGATCCCTTTCCTCCTTTAAATTCTAAGGTAGTGCTAATCTAATAACGATATATTGAGCTGTTGCATCACAAGTGCATGAATTTGCATAGTTTGGTATTAAATTGCAGTTGCCACACTCTTGATCATTCTTCTAGTATGACTAGGTCATCCCTCATTTTGTGTACCCCTCCTGGTGTGTCTACCATGTTATATATCCTTTTGTCATCTGCAAAAAGGAAAATTTTTCCTTGATACCATTATTATATCATTAATAGTTCTGGTCCAAGTACAGATCCATAAAGAACTCCACTGGTGACCTTATCATCCCCAGAAGAGATTCTATTTAACACAACCCTCTATTGTCTATCCTGTAACCAAGATTGTATCCATGCAACTTTCTTTGAGTCCAATCCCTAAATTTCCAGTTTATTTAACTGTGATGTGCCACAAGAGTCAAAAACCTTACTGAAATCTAGATAATCTATCCTACAGCTCCCCCTTTATCTAATCAGGGGAACTTTTTTTATTTAAGACTTGGCAACTCTCCACTGGGTAACCATACAAAAGAAGTAATTCCCATAATCAGGGAATACCCACACGCTGGGTCCTGGTGCCAGGCCATTGCATATTCTGGTAAATTAATGTTTATATTGCCTGGAAACTGTCATTAATTTGGCCCAGTTTGTCCACCGCTTGGCTCTGCTGTTGGAATCCAATGTTATAGGCATGTAGATGGCAGCTCTCGCCAAACACATGGGTGGTGCCAAGCAGCGCCAGACCTCTTAGCAAATTTGTTAGAGGGCCTGGTAAGGCAACTCTGCCCTCTGATACCGCATTCACATTGCGCCAAAAACCTGGGATATTTCTGGGGCAAGCCCTGACAACCTGGATTAATCTGCAGTGTGAAAGGTACCAGGGTCCTCTTCCCGGGCCTAAGAGACGGTTTATTCCCATGTCAGACACTGGTAGCCATCAGTGTGATAGGTGCGACCCTAGTTTTTCAACCCGGATCTCATCTAAAGAAACCTGATTGGAGGAACTTGTTTACTATTGCTATAGTAATAGCAGACAATTCCCTCCCTGGGAGCCGCACGCTGCCCATTACACTGTCAGGGCAGACCTGGGTCTGGAATTTCAGAACCTTTTACCCTGGGATGATCTGCTGTCCTGGCAATATCCTGAATCCCAGGTTGTTGCCGGGGCAGTGATGTGATAGCAGTATGAATGTGCTTTTGAAGAAGTAGGGACCATTCAGTTTTCAGATGACTGTTTGTTACTACTAATAGTTTAAGACGTTGATAACATTAATATAAAGCATAAATGGCACAATGTAAGTCATCTTTTGGACCTGTTTCTTGATAGTATGTATTCTCGTACATTTCATGGCTCCGTGATGACCTGTAACAGCAGAAAATAATGACGTCTTCATCGTGGTTTTCACAGGGCTTCAGGCAGAAAGACAGAGAAGTTTACCGTGTCTGTGAATGTGGCCTCACACAGTAAAGTTACTTTTAATTTGGTTTATGAAGAAATGCTGAAACGGCAGTTTGGGAACTACAAAATGTTCATCAAAGTTCAACCAAAAACAGTTGTCAGAAATTTCCAGGTACTGTATTTTCTATGTAATTCTGAAATCAGAATCTATCATAAGGTAAATAGTTATAGTTTGTGTTTTTAATATTATTAAGTTAATTGGAGCTGGGGAGTTGAGTATTAAACTTCATCGTGCCCTTCCACAACCAAATGACCGGAGGGAGGAATAGAGAAAAATCAAGTTTTAATAAATGATGCAATACAATATAAATAAAATACTAAAATCCAGCTGTACCGCAATTGATTCCCTTCCCCCCCCCACCCTTCAGTATTGTTCTCCGTTAGCCCTGTCTTATTATTGTCAACACTGCAGGATAATTAGTAGCGCTTTTGTATCTACACCCTTATATGTTTACCCAAGTATAAAAAATTTATAAATACTTTTAGTCAATAAAAAACAAATAAAGTTTCCCAAAAAGTGCAGATGTGCAGTATGATCTCAATACATGATTACTCTTAGCATATAATAAATACATTTTCATTCCTTAAAATTCTCCTGGAAACACAAATGCTTAGTGCAAGCATCTATAGATAAAGTTAATAAATAGAGGAAGGTAAATAAATAATTAGATGAAAACTCTCAGGTAAAAAGTTCATAAAGAAAAAATCTCTAGCAAAAAAACAGCTTTAGAGCATACAATACAATCAGTCTGAATGTAAATGTCCCAAGGTAAGAAAAGAGTTAAAATACCACAGAGTGCCCCTAGCTAATTGATATCGTCCTAAGATATAAGTGTGATCCTCTTCAGTTATATCCCTAGCAGCGTCGAAGCGCTCTGATAAATCTCTCCCTCTGCACAGCTGTGGGCCTGGGAAAGCTGGATGTTGATGGCTAGAGGAGATGAGGTAATCAGTGGTCAGAGATGCTCCTTTCCTTGAAGTGATTAGCGGCTTAATGCGTTTCCGGACAGCAGTGTCCCTTCATCAGAAGCCTTTATAAGATGATTAGCTAGGGCAGGGGCGTAACTAGAATTCTGTGGGCCCCACACCAGAATTTAGAACAGGGCCCCCATGTCCACACTAATAAATATATATATATACATATATACACACACACACACACGTGCTGACAACTTAAAAAAAAAATACATCTGGATATTTCTATATAGATACATAGTATTCCCAAAAAAAAACCACATCAGAGCACAGAAACAATATTTCTCTTAATAGAGATAAAATTCATAACACTCATCAAGCAGCCATCCTTCTTGCATTTGACCACGTTCCAATTTGTCAAACAAGGATGGATGATTGCCTCAAGATATAGGAGTCATGACATGACCCAGGAAAGCCAGCAAACACACTCAATATTTTCATTTTAGCATCACAGACCACCTGAACATTCAGGGAATGGTTATGGTGACGGTTCACATATACCTGGGAACGCAGTTTAGGTGGTCTCAGCGGTATGTGAGTGCAATCTATAGCTCCAAGGACATTGGGGAATCCTGAGAGACTATAAAATGCCAGCTTATGAGCTCGCCATTGTGGCTCCTGGCTGGGGAAGCAAATATATGTCCGCGCTAGTTTCTTAAGTGCACTTAACACATGAGATAAGTGACGGGAGAAACTCGGCTGTGAAAGTCCAACCACTCTCCCAGTGTAAGCCTGGAAGGAGCCAGTAGCAAGAAAGTGGAGGACACACATTAATTTTTGCCTCCCAGGCAATGCATGGGACCTAGTATCTTGTGGCAGAGACAGTGGGGAGTGGTCCTCGACCCACTGTATGCACACAATATCTTACCGCAATATCAGAGTTATCAAAATACAGTGTGGAATTTAAATGACAGATTGAACAATCAATAGCAGAGACATCGGGGAGTGGACCTCAACCCGCTGTGGGTATATAGTTGAATGCCACAATGACAAAAATGTAGATATACAATGCAGAAAGTGGGGAGTGGTCCTCAAGCCACCCTCAATTACACGTATAGCAAATGCAATTTGCAAACAATATGAAATAAAAAATGTGATACTCAACTGGATCTCAGTGTAGAGAGCGGTAGATAAACAAATGCGGTATGTCGGTAGAGCAAATGCAGATTGCAGACACTGTCCAAAACTTAAATTAGATGCTCCACTAAACCTGTCAGTGCAGACAGCGGTAATAAATTTAAATGCAGTATGTCAGTGTGGCAAGTGCAAATTGTGGACAATGTCAGAGTTCAAATTAGATGTTCCGCTAAATCTGTCAGTGCAGAGAGTAATAATTACTTCCAATGCGGTATGTCGGTGTAGCGCTCAAACACTGATGGTACGTTTGCGCCGTAGTATGTGGTGTAGTATAATCCTTCTATAGGGTATAGTACTGACGCGTTCCCAGGGTGACAAATGAACACAATGGGGCCGGCCGGTGTTAAGGATCTGAGTCCTCGTACAGAGTGGTCCTTGCGTTCTCACTCCGGTGGTTAGGTGTTGGAAAAATAGTTGTTCGCTTGTCAGTGGTCTTGCGGCGGTGTGCACGCAAGCAGAGAAATTTGCGGCTTGCTTTTTCTCCCAAAGGCAGTGCTTGTCAGTATCGCAAAAAGTGGAGATCTCCAGGTACAGGCTTCAGGTAAAAAATCTAGGGATCCATTTAAAAAGAAATATTGAAATATTGAAATTCTTTACCTTGGAGGTTCATCAGCCATTGTGCCGATATTTGGATATTAAAGATTTTTGGAGCGCTGTCAGGATCTTTGATTCCTCTTTGCATGCGTAGAAGTTATGTTCAATTTCCCCAGCGATTTAAACCAAATGTACGGTCCACTGTTATGTATAGTGAAAATTATGAAATTTCTTTAATAATGTAAATGTACTTGTAGTCCTAACTTAATGAGCTTCAAAATAAATGAAATGGAATTATTTTTTAAAGCCAAAAATAGTGAACTAGAACATAATGAACTAGTCACAAAATTGAACTAGATTTCCCATCACTAGAGTCTGCAGAGCACAGCTTACACGCTCCTCCTCCTCCTGCTCTGCAGACTCCGCTGACCAGTGACCACACACACAGGTAATGCAGCTCCGGCATTTGCCAGATGGCCAGTCCGGCCCCAGAAGAGTGTAGCAGTGAGGAGGGGGCCCAAGGCGCCATTTTAGACGCTACTTATCTGGAGACTTAAAGTCATAGCTGTGGTAAGTGAGGGGTCAGGCAGGCCTGGTCATCATGTGGGGTATTCCCTGCCTGCCTGACTCCTCACTTATCAGAGTTATTGTTGGCCAGAAAAGAGACAATTTACTTACCTGCAGCAGCAACAGCAGACTGTAGAAGTAGAACAGAGCCTTGACCCCGCCTCCTCGCTGTCGTCATCACACTGGCGACTGGATAAGAGGAGCTGGCTGCAGCGCCGCGGGATTGCCATATGGGGGGAGAGAGGCCATGGAATCTGTCCCTCTAGCAATGCTACAGAGAGTCACGGTAGATGAAGTGTCCATCCACCGTGACCCTCTGTTGCAGCGCTGGGGAGACAGACTCCACAGCGCTGCTTAGTCAGTTTATAGTGGTCTGAATAAGTTGGGGGTGAGATGGGTAATCTATGCTGCCTGCGGGCCCCTAAGCCGCCGGGCCCCGCAGCAGCTGAACCCTTTGAACCCCCTGTAGTTACGCCCTTGAGCTAGGGGCTGACACTTTAAAGTGCTGTATGGATTCTGATTGGTCCATAACGATCAACAATGGTGGAATGTGTGGTCGTTATAACATAAAAACGTCATGGTACATAAAACATAATTGCCACAAGTATATATTCACATACAAACTAAGAACATCAAATATGAACAGTAGATAACTCTAAATATTAACTCTAAACATTTAAAATATGTGCAAAATGACTCACATAAAATTAAAACCACACTAAAATGGGATATAAATAAAATAACTAGTACTGAAGTAATCAAGGAGGAGAAACATGATAAGGTTACAAATGAAAGACTAATAGATCTGATAATGAATAATATAAATTGAACATATAAAATGGTAAGCTTGCTGGTATTGTAACATATAAAGATGAAAGGGATGGTTCTGCTATCACCATACTCATATTTGACAACAATGCTAAAACATTCTAAAATAATACTTCAATGTAATTAGCTATAAGACCATGGGGCTGATTCAGAGATACGATTTTCACGCAACTTAGGAGTGTATATTTAGGATCTTAGAAAATTTGCATAACTGCGCATGCGTAGTAATAGTGCAACGCCATCTACGTAGAGTTTAGGAGCGTAAATTCGCTAAGAGCGTAAGTTTGAATCGATAGCAAGCATAAGTTTGAATCGATCGCAAGCACTTAAGATCTTAAGTGCTGCGAAAGTTTAAGATCTTAAGGATTTGCATGGAAATGGGCGGGGGGAGGCAGGGAGATGAGGGAAAGTGGACGCGGGCAGACACTTAGGATCTCAAATAAACGCTACTACTTTCCTTAAGATCTTAAATGACAGTCAATGGTGGTCTAACTTTAAGATCCGCCGCTGTTTGCAAGGGGAGTGACTGTTTATGCAGTGGGCTGTAACCTGGTAAGATCTTAGCTAAGGTGCGTATATTTGCGATCTTTTCGCAATCGCATCTCTGAATCAACCCCCATGTGCCTAAAAAATCTAAAACATAAATATAGAATAAAAATAGAGATTCATCTATATCATCTATATGATATATAAATGGACTTCAAAAATAAATAAGTAAATAAATAAATGGAGAACACAAACAAGCATCATACCACCAAGTATATTAAAGATTAAAACATAATAACCATAAACAGGAGGGTGGAAACTAAAAAAAAATCGATAAAATCCTCAGGGATCAACCAGATATAATTTAAATCAAAACATAAAAATACTGTAAAGGGACAAACAGTGGGTGTATGGTACCCTATATGGAGAAGGATTATATCAAAACTAAAGACTCACTGATGACTAGCAGACACCTATACTGTCAAAAAAGAGAGATAAATATGCTAAAAATAAGGAAGGTCGGCGACGCTCGTCAGTCTAAACAACCCTAAATGTAAAACATAAGTACCAATCTCGATACATATCCAGATCAGATTCTAGCTCTTACTTTCCAATTACATACTAGAAAATTTCAGCTAGAATCTGATTGGTTGCTATGGGCAACATCTCCACTTTTCCATTCCTGCAGCTTAGTAAATCTGGCCCTTGGTCCTGACTTTACAGATGCACTAAAGATATGTGTATATTTGGTCATATTCAGAATATGCTGGATCTAACACTAATACAAGTGGAAAGCAGAAAAAAGGGGATCATTTTTTTTTAATGATTGGAGGAATCTTTCTCATTGCCCAGGCAGGGGCAGACTTAGAGGGAGACAGCTAGGCTTCACCCCATATTTAAGGTGTTCAGTCACCCAGAGAGTTGGCTCATATGACGCAGAATAAGAGTAAAGAAGGTAATTATGGTTGGGACACTGGCATGTATACACCTGTCAGAAGCTGTAGATACTGGATATCCAGCACAATGACAAACAATTATAATGATCAACAAACTGATTCACTGTTCTGACACATAACATACTCATGTTACTAACTGACATGATGGTATTACTGCGGTGACTAGTTCATATGCAGCAGCATGCCCTTACTGTATTTTAAAACACAGTATATGGGCGCTGCAAATATAGCTACCTTCTCTAGTAAGGTCCCAAAATACACTGAGGCTGCTCACTTATAGGGGTGAGAAGTCCCCTCTCAGAAAAAATACACAAATTTAATAAGATAAGCGCTCAAAGTGTATAAGAAATAGATTTATTAAAAGTATAGAAACATTAAAATACATTTAGCAAGTCAGGGTATCAAGTGATATAGGTCACTAAAAAAATATATAGTAAACTCATTCAATGCACATACAGCTATGACAAATATATATATATTGCACCTTAGTATGCATACATGTTTGCAACTTGTTATATTGAATTTATTTCGCATTTTTATTCTTATGGTTTATATATTTAATAAAGATTACAATTTATATTGGACCTTTTAGTGCACCAGTGTGTGGTCTTTTGAAGGACGATCCCTCTTGAGGGAAAATCTTTCTTTCTTTTTTCTGATTACTTTTTGCCACACGGTAGCACACCCTTCACGTATTATACGTGGTTATTCTTAAAGGGGTAGTCCATTCGATTAGTGCAGACATCAACTTTGTTATCCCATAATTTTTTTCATGTTTTTATTCAAATTTGAAATATTGTTTTCCATTATTTTGTGACATTTACGATGTGACAGACGTTTGCAATAATTAGAAATTATACTTTGTGCTATCAGGGCCGGATTACCCGCTTGGCATCCTAGCTCCGCGTCTAGGGCCCGAAATCCGGTCCTGGACTTGCTTTCTGAAGTTGCATTATTAAATTGCTGGAAAAATTAGAATTTCTACTGTTTTCCAGCATCTTTTAAGGCTCCGTTAATGGGCCCAAGCCGGTAATATTGCTGTTGCGCGTAAATTTACAGCTTCCCAAGAATGCACCGCGTGGTGTAATGACATCACACCACTGCCAAGCTCCGCCCCCGCTCTCCATTTAAGCCAACCTGAGTCCTGCATTCATTAGAATAGAGAGCCGAGCTGAGGGAGACTCAGGAGTAGCGGCTGAAGGAGGACCTGTAAGCGCTGCTTTTTCTATTGCGCCAGCGCTGAGCAGCCATTGGGAATATTAGGTTGGTAATGGGGAATATGGGGATATTCATTTGGCAAAGGAGTTTATAAGGATTTTAACTTGGTTGTTTGCACTTTATGATATCAGGCGTTTAAATAAATAATTTTGCTTAATATTTGATTTGTGTTTTGAATATGAGGAGGAGAAATGTGCTCCATTTACTATTAACAGTGTTCGGAGCGCTGTTTAAGTCTCGCTGCGCCTCACAGCGATCCTTGAACTATCGCCCCCCCCCCCCCATATTTACCAATATTTACCCTCCGTAATGAATGGCTTCTTGTGATACAGCTTCATGGCGTTAGTACGGCCGCCATATAGCGCATCATGGGGATCCAGAGGCTCTGGTAAGGCTTTATTTGTAAGGAAAGAGCGTAAATCTTCATCGTTATCTAACATTCTTTTCCACTCACATTCCCATATACCACGAACAGAGAATCCGCACCGTTTTACAAAGTTCATTTTCACCATAGTCTTGTGACGTCATTATAACCCGCGGGAAACGTGATAAAAGCTGTGTTTTCTTCTCTATAATGAAGTGTTTGGCTGTTATGGCGTCTCTAAAACAAATACACGCATTTTTTATGATCTCCGCATCTTCCATGCCGTAACAGCTCAATTCATCCTGAAAGTGGAATTCACAGTGTTTTTTCTCATACCAAAGTTGATGTCTGCACTAATGGAATGGACTACCCCTTTAAGAATAACCACGTATGATACGTGAAGGGTGTGCTACCGTGTGGCAAAAAAAAATCAGAAAAAAGAAAGAAAGATTTTCCCTCAAGAGGGATCGTCCTTCAAAAGACCACACACTGGTGCACTAAAAGGTCCAATATAAATTGTAATCTTTATTAAATATATAAACCATAAGAATAAAAATGCGAAATAAATTCAATATAACAAGTTGCAAACATGTATGCATACTAAGGTGCAATATATATATATTTGTCATAGCTGTATGTGCATTGTATGAGTTTACTATATATTTTTTTAGTGACCTATATCACTTGATACCCTGACTTGCTAAATTTATTTTAATGTTTCTATACTTTTAATAAATCTATTTCTTATACACTTTGAGCGCTTATCTTATTACATTTGTGCCTTACTGTGTTTACCTTGCTTGATATTTGTATTCTGAGCTGTGACAGGAAAGTAAATTCTCATTTCATTTATATTGGATAAAATAGCAGCTGTTTCTACTTTTCTGTCTCCACATTACTGTTACATTTCACTGTGTTTACATTTAATTACATTTTACATTTTGTGTCTCCACCAATTTAATGAGAACGGGGTGTGAGCATTTAGGCAGGGGGCAAAGTGTATTGCTAGATTTTAAGATTCAAAATTAGAGAATGGAAAGTAAATATTATCACTGTATATTCAAAATCTGTATTTTTTCATGTATTTTCCCTTTATAACTACGCATGCATAGTAGCTCAATTCTTAAACCAACGTACGTAAGATGAAAACTACGTAACTGTGAATCCGGACCTATGGCTATATCCCTTCTTTTAACAAGTAATATTTCCATGTTCTGTATCTCACATTTTAGATTGAAGTAGATATACATGAGCCACAAGGCATCAGTTTTCTAGATGCTGAGGCATCTTTCATAACAAATGACTTGCTACCGGCCATCACAAAGTCTTTTTCTGGAGAAAAGGTAAAATTTTTCTATTCACCAGAATCATTTCCTACAAAATGGCATATTTAATAATTTCTGCAGTTGTTGTTCTGTTCTTGTTCATTTAATACTTCTTGTCTTAAACATGAATTTACTATTGATGTTCATATAAAGTGGTCATGGTGTATATTGTTCCATAATTAATGTAGTGCCATTCTTGGTAACACTAAGACATTGGGGTTCTCCAGCTGTTTTGGTCTGCAGAGACATAGGCTGTCTACCTGTTATTTAACTTTTATCAGAAAATATTTACCTTTAAATGGAACACTTTGGCCCTGATTCACATTTTTTTAAACTGGGCATGCGTAGTCCTTAGCAGGGCCGGCGGCAGATATTTTGGGGCCCAGGGCACATCTTCTGCTCCCACCCCCTACAGGATGTCATCCGTGATGTCACATGGGGCGGGTTTGCCACGGAACTGTATTAACAGCGGGCCATACAAAGGGAAGGATTTCCCAGTATATTGGCCCGCTAGTGTACAGCTCTAAACAGCAAGTATTGGCGGTAAGATACCACCGATACCTGCTTCTGTAGAGCCCCTGGTAGGTATCTGCAGGCCCCATCAGCTCTGGGCCCCTGGCCAGTAGCCGCGGCTGTCGCCCCCCCCTAATGGCGGCCCTGGTCCTTAGGCACATAGATGAACTATGTGCCGTTTTTAAAGGCCGCATGTAGTTTCTTAGGTAAGAGAAGGTGTGCCGCGGCAGCCTCCGGAGGGACGTTAGGGCTGGGATTAGTTAATTAATTAAATATGAACAGTGAGTTAAGGTTGCCCTAGGCACTTGTAAGTGCTATTAGGCACCTTAAAAACAGGTGGAGCAGGGGAAGGGACTGGAGAAATATGTGCGGATACATGAGTATTCGCCCCTAGGGATCACACGAGTAAGTATGAATCCGGTTCCTTGTGTTGGATGTGATAAAATTCATACACCGTAATGATGTAGTAAATTCTTTTTTGTTTTAGGGTCATATATCCTTTAAACCCACAATAGATCAGCAACGCTCCTGTGCTAATTGTTCAACTACACTACTGAATGGGGATTTTACTGTGACCTACAATGTAAATAAAGAAACTGCTGGAAACATACAGGTATGTGTCTATTTGTTTTAAAGTATATTAGATTCAAATAATATAATCTTCAATAGTCTCCAAAAGTCCAAAAGTTCAATAGTATCCAAAGTCCAATAGCAAAAGCTCTCTTTGATATTCTTCCCTCTGCATACCAAAAATAACCTGTAACAAATAAAGGATACTGACAACATGTAATGAGTAATAATAAATAAGTATGGGCAGAGAGAAAGTAGGGTATGAGGGTGCCAAAGCCAGATAGCCCACAGTCACCAATAAAATACACAGTACTACTCCTTCCACCTTATACATTGCCCGTGACCATATCTACTAAGCTAGGACAGAGAAGGGAAATTCCCTGGTTCAACTAGAACTAGTGTCACAAATATTACCTCATGAATTGCTTTCCTGCTGCCACAAACAAGAAAACCCTGTAGGTGAAAGGGATAAAGTTGCTTATTGCCAACAGCCATTTTATTCATACTGTCGAGCATGGGAAAAACCCTTCTCTTTTACTGTGACTGATTCCTGGGTTATTAGACCACCACCAAAAACCCGGGTTTCAGCTGAGACTCGGATTTTTGCCCAAAAACCCGGGTTTTTAGTGGTGATGTGAAAGGGGTAAACGTGTAACTTATAAAATATTGATTTGCTTTATTAGCTAGCTATTTGTGGCACTGGATATGATAATAGCAATGATAATGTGCAGTGATCAAGCATGTCTAATTTAATTTCCCGTTCAATTATTGAAACTGTCACCATAAATAATAGCTTTCTTATGTATGTTTAGGTTACTAAATTATTGCGCATATTTACAATTTCACCTACCCAAATTAATCAGGATGGATGTATCACACTCAAGCCTAGGGTAAAAAGCAGACCCTAGAACTGGTGGCTGGTGAAGAAGTAACTTGGTGGTTGGTGGGACTCACTGGTGGATAAAAATCTTGAAGTTTACTTGGCATATGGATGATGTGTGAAACTTACATTCTACGGGCAACATGCAGCCCAAGCGTATATTTTTTGCTTCTCAGTATTGCTTTTTGGATCCGGTGGACCACTGGGTTAAATTACTTTAAAATTCACTGAATAAGACAAAACAGTTTGTGAGTTGATTCAACTTTCCCGTCAGTGTCACGTGAACGTGTCAATCTTCCTCCACCCACGGTGTATGACATAACTAAATTGCAAGGAAAAGATCAAATTATAACGATCATGTATGACCACGTTAAAGAATTCAGATCACAAACAGTTAAAAAATTAAGACCTAATGCACTTGTAAGTCTTACAAAACCAGTAAACCTGTTTCGTACAAAAAGTATGCCGAAAAAATGCAATGTCTTAAGATTGAATTTAAAGAAAGGTTTGAAGATTTCGAATCATTCGAAAATTTGTTTTCTCTGTTTACAGACATTTTTTCTATTGAAAAAGTGCCATCTCATATGCAGATGGAAGTAATTGAAATTTAATGTATTTCAAATATGAAGCTTAAATACATCTAATGAAGTTGGTGTACCTGGCTTTTATAAATATTTGTCTGCACGATTTTACAAAATTGCATATGAGGCTTATTATTTTTCTTGCGGTCCATCCAGTCTTAGACTTTGATTGTTTGGACAAATTGGGGCTTTGAGGTTGACATGTCTGCCATATGGTCATTCAGCATTTTAATTTTAGTAAAATGTTTACGGGTTTACAAGGGGGAAAAAAATTTCCATGAGTCAGACAACAAGATGTTCACCCATTTCTCCTGATCAAGTGATGTAGAGATGGAAAAATGTTTTCCTAATCCTCTATTGGTTACTTTTATTTAGATTGTCAATGGATATTTTGTCCACTTTTTTGCACCTACCAAGTTGACTGGAGTACCAAAAAATGTCATTTATGTCATAGACAGAAGTGGATCAATGTATGGCAGAAAAATGCAACAGGTAAGATCAGCCAAATGGGACTGTTTTACATTTACACTAATAGTAAGCTTTTTGGAACATACAACAAACCTTTTTATTTACTTTTTTTATTTTTATTTTTTTTTAGAATTTATGTATCATCTTGTATATTTGTGCTAAAAAACGGAAGAGTGCTCAAAAGTATTTTATGTGCCCTAAAAAACAAGACGGGTTTTTCATGTATTCTTGCCATTATACAAGGCTGAATTCTATAGTCAAGATGGTAAAATAGGAGGTGGTTGGTTAAGTATGTGAAACCTGTTGGGAGTGGACACACACAATACTACCGGTAATTTAGAATTACATTCCTTAATTTGATTTCTAAATTACTGGGTATTCCAGAAGGATCACACAATTTCAGTACATTTAAAGATTTCACAATGGGGTTATTAAACTGAGGGTAGAGGTATCAGTCCATTGGTGTCACATCTAAACTTATGAGAAAGGGCCCACACTTACACGCTTTCTGAAAGTTTCTGCTTCATCTCCACCAGTAACGAGAGGAAAAGGAAACCATTTTTATTTAATCATCAGATGAACTATGATAAAAACATATGTTAACCAAATATTGTTGAAAGTAACTTTTTCTTTTAAGGCTCTCTCCTTTATAGAAACCACAAAGCTGTGTCCTGTATCTAATATTTATTTGATAAACCCACAATATTTACATTTCAGCAGAGGGGGGCTTTAACTTTTTAATTATGTACTTTTTGGTTCACCAGCATTTCAAAATGACTCAGCTGATGATACAACTTGAAGTGAGAATTAGAGAACAGAGTGTCATGAATCAGTGGTCCTGCTGCAGCAACCCCCGTCAGGAACTCCAGACCCAGTCATCGCAGCCCCACGTCCCTGCCTTAGTAGTTGCTTAGCAAGTCAGACACACCAGTGTGTGCTGCGTTCCATGCACCAGAAGTCCCAGTGTCTCTCCTGCAGCATTCTCTGTTACCATGCCTCCTTCTCTACCATGTGCTGCTCGCTCTGAGGTTCTGCCCCCACCAGATGATTGCCCAGTGCTCCTTTATATGTCAGGCCGCCCTTTCCACGGGTGCTGGTTATATTGTTCAGCTCCTGCGGCGATCACCTGCTCCAGTGTTTCCTGAGCCTGCCTTATGTCCTGGATCTTTCTGCCCTTCAGTATCTCTTGGTTATTATTGTGCTCTAGTAGTATAGAGTATCCCATCTGCACTCCTGTATTCCTGGCATTATTGTGCTAATACATCTGCACTTCTGTATTCCTGGCATTATTATGCTAATACATCTGCACTTCTGTACGGTCTCTTGTGTTAGCGCTCTTTATGTGCACTCCAGTATCTTCCGGTTATTATTGTGCTCCATCAGTACAGGTCATTTGTATTTGTGTCATACCATCTGCACCCCAGTATTCCTGGTTATTATTGTGCTATTCCAACTGCATTCCTGTACTTTCTCTTGTGAATTATTGTGCTATACCATTTGCACTATTGTGCTCACTCTCTGTAGTAGGAGAGCTATCCCATCTGCACTCGTCTCCTGTTCTTTTCTTTGTGCTTCTATCTACACTTTATTTTATTGATTTGTACCCTCTACCTGTATCCAGTCCCCTGGTACTGTTGTAACTCTCTGTATACAGCTCTGTCCTGCCTGCCTGGTTATTGTCATTGGTGTATCCTGATGGCCTCTGTACTAGCCTTGTGCTCCCTAGTGGTCTCCACTGCCGTTAGTCCTTGCAGCAATCATTCTCTCCTTGGGTATCGTGCTAAGGAACCACGACCTGCTGGGCTTCTGTATAACTGTTTTGCAGTGAATACCAGTTCCTCAGTTAGGGCAATATTCAGAGATCCGTCTGAGAAAAGTTCGCAATTATTTGCACGGACGTAGCAAGGCAACACCCCTGACATTCCCCTCAAACGGACGGCTTTTCTGAGTCTTACGAGTGCCTCGACTTATCTTTATGTGGGCATTTCCGTGTGTCGAGTAGTACCGTACGTGCGTATCTAACTAACCGCGCCCCCACCTCGCCCACACCTTCATTACAATGCCTCCCTCCGCCCATTTTTATTTAAATTCTCACATGCTTATTTTTACGTGGGAGATCCGTGCATATTTACCCACGTGCGATTCTCAAGTCTGTCGGTGAGGCACTTCCGCACATATAGTCTACGTGAACTACGTTAATAAAGTTACTACGCATGCGCAGTACCTAAAAATATGCACGGAAATCGTTGCGAAAATGGTTCTCTGGATACGGCCCTTAGACTTTGCACTCTGATACACAGTACCCGTAATAGAGAAAATCTTTCTTTCATTCCTGTAAATGTTACAGTAGATTCCTGCTCCCGGTTAGCAATATCCTCAACCCTTAGAACTCAAGCACAATGCAGATATGTTCTCTTCCCCAGATATTCAAATGTTAGTGCAATTAGTATGTACAATAGAAATATTATGCTTCATGCAAGCCTTTAATTGACCATGTAAATGTAAAACATATAGTCAAATAAATTTAGCAATACATAAAATGAAATGTATATTTTTTGTTTTAAACCAACATGCTTCACAACTTTAGTAAAGTAATTGCAGAATGCCAAAAGGAAGACATCTGAGGTTGCAAGTGTGCGACTGGTTAAATTAAGCCATAGTTGGTGACAATGCCGCTTGGTCAGACCCAAAAGGACTTAAAGACTGAACAGTTTAGTTGCCAAGTATGGTGCCTCAATGTATTGAATGGAATGACCATCACTGCCCTTGTGGCGAGCTCCATCTACTTAACTCCTGAGCAAAGGAATCAGCCAATAAACCCTGAGTCCATTGTTCCCTGAGACAGCAGCATTCTGATCTCCCCTAATATGAGAGCAGAGATTATGGTTGATGGTAATAACTTATTAGTATTATAGACTGTTTATATGGTGAGTACATAGGTTGTACATGAAAGGAGTATGCTGAACTGTTTTAAATATGTTTATAAGTGGTAATAAGCAGATTTGCAAAACAATTGTTTAGCATTTTGACAGATGTGGTTGTCTTGAGAAGCAATCTCTCCTCCAATGGGTATAAGTGAGATTCCTACCACTTAAGTCTCCCAATTTGTCCTTCTTCCCCATGTCCCGGAGGTGTGGTATAGTAATTCTAGCTATCATACCACTAAGTCTTTCTTACATAATGGAAAACATGTTGGTAGGTTGCTGGTTAGGCCATAAAACACAGGATTCTTCTGATGCTTCTGTGATTTATTTCATATTTGCATTTCATTTTCCACATGTTTATTTGTACAACTGTTTTGCAGAAGCTTTCAATATATTCAATATAAAAGAATATTCCTTCCTCTTTCTATTTAGACAAGAGAATCCTTACTTGCAGTTCTCAATGACACCGCAGAGAGTGATTATATTAATTTCATACAGTTTGACCATCGAATTGACGTTTGGAAAGATAGTTTATTGAAAGCAACTCCAGAGAACCTAGAAATGGCTAAAGAGTTTGTCCGCAATATTCAAGATAATGGATGTAAGTCACTTCATCAGGAACATTTTTTCCTTCTTATGCAAAGACAATTGATAAGTAAAATTTGGTAATGGGGAGCTCTGGCAGAGGACAATGTTAAGTTTTCAATGGTCATTTAATTTCACTAGTATGAACAGGAATAGCGAGAACTTATTTTAGGCTTATGTAGTATGGGCCAGATCCAGACTTACGTCTGTGTTACAAACTAGTGTAGATCGTATTTACACAAGCCAAAATACTATCCACTCCATGGCACTCAACCAGTCGTCCGTAATTGCACTGCCTTACGCCTACTGAACCCTGCCCTAACTTTTATCATTGTAACTATGGCAAGACGTAACTACGCAATGGTCGTAGCTACGTAACCCAGCCCACACTGTACGATTTAAATACCTCCACCCGTCTACATTCCGTAACTGGAGCGTATTTATGGCTATCGTAATTTAGGCACGCCCATTCGGCCGTAATTACGCTAATGTTACGGGCAACCTATTTTCAATTACGGCCGCCATGAGTTACGACAGGAAACATCTGCTGGGCGCATGCGCAGAACGTGCTTACTGACGAAGTTATGCTTACGGCTGGCGTAAATACGCCCACGGGCATAGTTCTGGATCTGGCCCTAAGATACTAAACCAAAGCTGTGTTATAATTAATAATTTTTTTTACAATAAATTGTTGAAATATATTTTTCATTCTAGTAACAAACATTAATGATCCTCTGATGAAAGCTGTAGAGCTATTGGATAAGGCACATGAATCTAAACAGCTTCCTGAAAGAAGTGTGTCCTTGATTATCCTGCTGACAGATGGTGAAGCAAATACAGGTATATAAAATATTGTAATATGTCTTCAAATGTATTACTTCAATAGTTCTATACTGTCTATTGCTCTAGATCCTGTGAGACTAACCGCACCTAACTCACTCGTCCTGTCAGTAACCCGCCCCCAGTTTTTAGGAACCTAATGGCACTTAAGAGTGCCATAGGCCTTCCTTAAGTAACTGTGCGTATTTTCCTTCTTAAGACCCTCCCCCCGCCCTCCCCAGCTAATCTAAATATCTCCCCTCCCACTTCTACCTAAGTCCACCCCGAGGTGGCATTAGCATGCCTCATTCTGACTAAACTACTCTATCAGGTACGTAGCTGGTAACTGGTACGTAGATTGTGTAAATGACCTATTATGCATGAGCAGTAGGTAATTTCTGGAAACTACGCACTTAGGAAGCCGGAGCCTCTTAAGTGTGAATTCGGGCCCATAAATTCTAACTCCTTAATATGATAAAATTTTATGCAGTGATGTAAATTTCACATAGGGCCAGGTTCAGGCTTTTTGAATTTTGCCTAAGGGGTAAAGCCATTTTCCTTTTTCACTCTTTGCCTTACATTATTAGTGTGTGATATACTACTCCTCTGATATTTATAAGAAGGGAATAATTGTGGACTAGCACTGTTTCAGTGCTATTGAATAAAATGCACCTAATTCAGAGATCCGTCAGGTAGAGATTCGCAAATATACACACGGACGTTGCAAGGTAACACCCATGTCACTGCCCTCACATGGACGGGCTGACAGTGACTTAAAAGTTCTTCGAGCACCCGTATATTTAAGTGTGCATTTTCGTGCGTATAATTGATCCGTACGTGCGTATCTACCTAACCGTGCCCTCACCGCCCCCTCAAATGGTCATATCAATGCCTCCCCCCACCCACCTACACGGATCTTTCTCCGGACCGATTATAAACACGCCCCTCTGTATGGATCTTCACACGTGCGATTTACAAGTCCGTGTCTAATGGAATTTCATGTGTAAAATCAACGTAGATTGCGTAAATTTAGTTACTACGCATGCGCATTTCATCGGATAGTAAAAATACGGAACTTCACGAAAAAAGGGATCTCTGAATACGGTCCAATAAGTGGGTGTGTTATGCTTTCAATTCTTTGTTTTTAGTCACATTTCATATTTTTTGTTTACATATAATAATAATAATTGTTTACATATAATAATAATTATTATTATTATTATTATTATTATTATTATTATAATAATTATTATAGTAATAGAGGATTCTAATTTAATAGTATCATGGTTTTGCAACATGTCATGAGTGCATCCTTCTAAACGACATTATTTTCTTGTCAAGGTAGTACATTATATTTCTTAAGGGATTTCACTAATGGGGATGTGTTCTGCGCAAAGAAAATTCTATTTTCGAAATACAGACAGTCGAAAGCTTATTTTCGCCAGTCTCTATTTTGAAAATATTAGTAATTAAAAAGTTTTATTAATGAATGGGTAGGTAGGCAGAATTTATTTTTCAACAAACTTACCCATTCATTATTACTGAAACCACCGCCTCCACACCAGACCAGATAGTGTGCCAGGGGAGCCTATGGGGAGTCTTAGGGTTAGGCTGCGGTGAAGGAGGTCTTAGGCTCATGCTGCAGGGAAGAGAGTCTTAGGGTCAGGCTACAGGGAAGGAAGTCTTAGGGTCAGGCTGCGGGAAAGGAAGGGTTAGGGTAATGGAAGGGGAAGGTTAAGGTAAGGATTAGGATTAGGATAAGGGTTGGGGTTAGATAAATACTGGAGTGAAGTTTTTGGGAGCAATAACATTTTGCGGTAGATACATTTTTGGATGATCGTTTACTTCTTAAATAATGGATTAATTAAACTCATCAGAATTAAGAGCTGATCTGTGATCATAGACTAGTCACCCAGGATTTTCCAGTGCTGGCAGCTGCAGAATTTTATTTTAGCACTGCCTGGTCTGTTAGGTTGCTATGATCCTTATAGTATATTTTACTCTATAACCAGTATATATGCATATTAAGGAATTATCTTTCATGTGAATGGAACAGAACTACATCTTATTAATCACTTTCCTCTTAGGTGAATCTAATCCTGCAAAGATCCAGGAGAACGTAAGGAAAGCCATTCAAGGGAAATATACCCTGTACTGTCTTGGTTTTGGAAATGGAGTTGATTACCCTTTTCTAGAAAAGATGGCCTTGGAAAACTCAGGGGTTGCTCGACGCATTTATGAAGACTCAGATGCAGCCTTGCAGTTGCAGGTAACTTCTTTATGTTTGCTTTATCATTTTGGACAATCTTCTACTATCAAGTTAAAAGGGGATATAATTTCTGCTATGTAACAACCAAAATTCAAAACTTGTATTAACGGTAAAAACAGTTTCTCAATATTCCTACATTTAAAATTGCTCATTACTGGACTATGGTACGACAGGTGACTTTGACTGTCCTAGGGGGAGATGTTCCCGACAATTTTGGCTTCTTAATATGTCCCCACTACCTATTTCCACTTACAAGAAGTAATTATCCCGCCACCTAATTAGTGCCTCTAAGGCGGTTATACCGACTAACTGGAGGTCCCCATCCCCCCCAAAGGCTAGAGAATGTTTTGCCAGAATTCACCTGTACATGGACATGGAGGAGTTCACTCTTTCCACTCTGGATAGGGGCTCTGCTTTTACAGACACCTGGTTCCCATGGCTGCGGTTTAAAGACTCTGATTTATATAAGCAGTTGGCTGGATGATCTTACTTGTTATATTGTAGTTGTCTCCAGGAATTAGGTTATCCAAATGTGGGTACCACCTCCCTGAACCCTTCCCTTTCCTGTCTCTTCCTTTTCTTTCTCTTCTTATTTCTCGGTGTTTGTCTTTGTCTTTGTCTACCTCTGTCCCTTTTTGGAATGTAATCATGGACACTCGTCCATGTTATAATCCGGTCCTATGGATTGTTCACTATTTATGCTCATTTATAAAAGTTGCATTCTTCCTTGTTATGCTGTAACATTGGTTTGTATATTGTTCTTTTCTCTTTTCACATCTGGGGGACACTGTGACCATGGGTTGATAGAGGCGCTCTGGAGCTGGGCACTTGATAGTTAAACAAAACTATTGAGGTAAGCTCCTCCCCTCTCCAACCCCCACTGGACCTCAGATTTTTTTCAATTGCCCTAGTAGTTGGGCGTTTTTTTTGAGTGGCTGCTTGCAGCCTCTAATCTTTATTTTTAAATTTTTAAATTTTTTTTTACATTTTTACAATTTTTATTTTTAAAGGACCATTCCTTTAATTCAGCGGCCATTGTGTGAGCTGGTGCTGCGGCTGCAGCACCAGCTCTCTCTCACAAAGGCAGCTGTAGGAGAGAGACAGAGTCTTTTCAGACTCTGTTCTCTCTCCAGAAGTCCCCCCTGGGGAGAACCTCTTCTCTGGTGGCTGGGGAGACTAGGTTAGAGAATTTCTAACCTGAGTCTGCCCCTGGAAAGTCCGCGCTAGCGTCGGACATTTTCCAAAAAGGGTCGCCGGCACCGGAGACTGTTCCATTAGTGAGTCCCCTGGCGGCTGCCTCACTATGCATTTCTCTTTCTAGGAAAGGGAAATTAGGACTTGGGCCCCACCTTACTGGGCCCTAGGAGTGCTCTAGTAATTTTAATAAAATTGAGGGGGCTCCTTAAAAGTATAGGAGTATGCTAGAGTACTGGGTCCCAGGTGAAGGTATTTTTTAACTCCCCCCTGCATTCCATATGGAATGGTATGACCTTCTCCTTGGGGGTTTTTCCTACTGCTGGTCTAACCCACCAAAAATCCTGTCAGTTCTCACAGATTTATCTCAGAGAGCTGTGCGTGAGGTCTTCCCTGATAAAAAGAGAGTATTTGGGATAAGCTCCTCTCCATTGGGAACAATTTAGTCTGAGGATTTGTAATATATAATATATATTTTTTGTTATATATCGTTTAAAAAAAATGTATTTAATTTAAAATTATTTTTTTTATTTTTGGCGGTTACTTCCCCTATCACTATGTCTGATAAGGGGTCAAGTACGAAAAGCAAATTTTCCTCAGGATAATCTCAATTGTTTTTCACTTGTTCCAGGTGCCAAGCAAAGCTTCCCAGTGGACGGCAGGACCAGGGTGCTCTGTGCTCAGTGTGCGACACGGAACCCCTTCAGCTCCGCCAGCCGGTGATTCCTCTGCCTGCTTTGGAGGAACCAGCTTGGGCCAAGTCGCTTGCGGCTGCGGTGGCGGACCTCTCCCGCATTATGTCTTCAAGGGCGGTGAGTGCTGAGACGTTTTCTATGTTGTTGGACCCCTCGGTCCATCCCGTTCCAATGTGGGCTCAGGACTTGCAGAAGTCAGTGGCGGGGCTCAGCCAAAAGATAGCTGACCCTAAGAAGGCCACTAAGCGCTGTTCCTCTCAGCCAGCCCTCTTTATGGAGCGCTCGGATTCAGAGGCCTCCTCTGCAGAGGAGGTTACGGCAGTATTGCCAGATGCTCACGACCCTTCTGTGGAGGACGACTCCTCTTCTCCCCAGGGAGTGGAGGATTTAATCATAGCGGTCCGCCAGGTCCTTAACATTTCGGACCAGAGTATTTCTCCCCAGGAGGTTTCCCTTTTCAAAAGAAAGAAAGAGAAGATGGTTACATTCCTCAGTTGCAGGAGATTATTCAGGAGTCATGGTCTAAACTGGATAAGCGGTTTAATGTACCCAAGAGATTCTCCATGTCTTACCCCTTTCCATCTGGGGAGCTTTCTAAATGGGAGCAGCTACCAAAGGTAGATGCCCCTATAGCGAGACTGTCTAAGCCCACTACGCTGTCGGTACCAGACATTGCTATTTTAAAGGACATTCTCGATAGAAGATGTGATTCCTATTTGAAGATGCTGTATACAGCCTCAGGTTCCTCTTTCAGACCCATTTTGTCTTGTGCTTGGGTAGCTAAGGCCATGGAAAAATGGTCTGAGTTGCTCATTCCGGGTTTGCGGGTCGGTCTTCTTTGGAAGAACTCACGCTGTTAGGGGAACATCTTAAGGAAGCGGCAGGGTTTGTTACTGATGCGGCTCTAGACGCTGTTGCATCTTCCTCTAAGGCCTCGGCCTTGTCTGTGGTAGTCAGGAGGATCTTATGGCTTCGTTCATGGCAGGCAGATGCTGATTCCAAGTGAGCCTTGGAATCCTTGCCCTTTGACGGATTAGTTTTGTTTGGTTCCGAACTAGACAAGATAATTGCTCAGGCTACAGGCGGGAAAAGTACTTTCCTTCCTCTGGTAAAAAAGCCAGACGGTTCTTTTCGTCCCAATTTGAATCTGAAATCCCTGAATTCCAGGCTTCTGGTGTCCAGATTCAAGATGGAATTACCGAATTACCATTCGGTAATTAATGGAATGGAACCTCGGGAATATTTAGCGTCTATAGACATTCAGGATGCTTATTTGCACATTCCAATTGCAGAAGATTGTCAAGCTTTTCTGAGGTTCGCCATCCAAGATCACCATGATCAGTTTCGGGCACTACCCTTCGGTCTGGCGACTGCGCCCAGAATCTTCACGAAGGTGATGGGGGTAATGGTTGGTCGTCTCCGGTTGATGGGAATAAACGTGATTCCTTATCTCGACGACTTACTCCTAAAGGCTCGTTCGGAGCAGATATTGCTTCAGCATCTTCAGGTGACAAGACAGTTCCTGTCATCTCATGGATGGCTAATCAATATCAGAAAGTCCAGCTTGATTCCATCACAACGAATGGTCTTCTTGGGCCTTGTATTCGATACAAGGCTTCAAAGAATCTTCCTTCCTCTGGAGAAGATTTCATCTCTTCAGAAGCTGGTTCATCTGCTTCTGTCAAAAAGAGCTCCATCAGCTCACTTATGTATGAGGCTTCTGGGGAAGATGGTGTCCTCTTTCGAGGCGATTCCTTTTGCGAGGTTTCGATCCAGAAAGTTCCAATGGAATATTCTGTCTCAGTGGGACGGTAACCACTTGAATTTAGCTCAGAGTATTCATCTAACAAGGGAGACAAGAGTGTCCATCAGTTGGTGGGTTTGCAAGGACCACTTGTCAGTAGGCTGTCCTTTTGCACTGACAAATTGGATCCTGCTGACGTCAGATGCAAGTCTCTCCGGCTGGGGAGCGGTGACTCTGCATTTACGTCTTCAAGGTCTATGGTCTCTGAAGGAGTCAAGACTTTCGATCAATGTGTTGGAACTCAGAGCCGTCCACAGAGTGCTAGTAGAAGTGCAATCATGGTTAGTGGGCCATCCGCTTCGGATTCAGTCCGACAACGCCACAGCAGTCACCTACATCAGAAGGCAGGGCGAAACAAAGAGCTCCCAGGCGATGCAAGAAACAGAGCGCATTTTCTCATGGGCCATGAGACATGTTCCAGTGATCACGGCAGTTCACATTCCCGGAGTCGACAATTGGGAAGCAGACTTTCTCAGCAGGCAAGCCATTCTTCCGGGAGAGTGGTCTCTCCATCCGGAGGTCTTTCTCCAGTTAGCCAAGAGGTGGGGTCTGCCAGACCTGGATCTCATGGCGTCACGCCACAATTGCAAGGTACCTCGGTTCGGGTCAAGATCCCGAGATCCTCAGGCGGAATTTGTTGACGCAATGTCGGCTCCGTGGGACAGTCAGCTGGCTTATGCATTCCCTCCTTTTGCGATGCTGCCAGGACTTCTAAAGAGGGTAAAGCAGCAGGGAGTGCCGCTAATTCTAGTGGCTCCCAATTGGCCGGGGAGGGCGTGGTACACGGACGTTCTAAGTCTAGCGGTCGGTCCAGGGTGGAAACTCCCTCTTCGATCAGACCTTCTAGCTCAAGGACCGTTCTTTCATTCAAACCTTCAGCAGCTGAATTTGACGGCGTGGTTCTTGAATCCCAGATCCTAAGATCCAGAGGCTTGTCAGATTCCATTATCCAAACTATGCTTAGAGCCCGCAAGCAGGTCTCTGCGAGGATTTATCACAGAATTTGGCGTGCATATATCAGTTGGTTAACACTCTGTCTTTCCGTTTGCCTAGGTTTTTGGAGTTCCTGCAGGAAGGCCTGCAGTTGGGTCTTCAGTTAGGATCCCCTAAGGTGCAGGTGTCTGCTTTGTCGGTCTATTTTCAGCGGAAGATAGCCCTTCTTCCGAAAGTTCAGACCTTTTTGCAGGGGGTCCTTCACATTCAACCCCCTTTTGTTCCTCCGATATCTCCTTGGGATCTCAATCTGGTACTTTCGGCCTTGCAACATCACCCGCTTGAACCCTTAGATTCCATTGACTTAAGATTTTTGTCCTGGAAGGTCGCGTTTCTGCTAGCAATTGCATCGGCTAGGCGCAATTTAGAATTGGGTGCGTTATGCTGTAGATCTCCCTTTCTCATTTTCCATCAAGATAGGGCAGTTCTTCGCACCATTCCTTATTTTCAACCGAAAGTGGTTTCTTCTTACCACATCAATCAGGAGATTGTGCTTCCGGCTTTTCTCCCGCCATCTAGTTCCAATGTTCAGGAAGATTTGATGGCCTTGGATGTGGTTAGAGCTTTGAAAATTTATGTGGAAAGAACAGCGCAATTTCGAAAGACTGACTCTCTGTTAGTTCTTTATGATGCTCAGAAACGTGGATGGCCGGCTACGAAACAGTCTATAGCTAGATGGATTCGGCTCACTATTCAGCAAGCTTACAGGGATGCGGACCAGCCGGTGCCTTCGGGACTTTTGGCCCATTCTACGAGATCAGTCAGTGCGTCATGGGCGGCGAGTAGGGGGGCGTCGGTGCAGCAACTGTGTCGCGCAGCTACCTGGTCCTCAATCCACACATTTACAAAATTTTATAAGTTTCAGGTTATTGCATCCCAAGATGCGTCCTTTGGAAGAAAGGTTTTGCTATCGCCTTCAACTGAGCGTTCCCTCCCTTAGGGGACATCTTTGGTATATCACCCATGGTCGCAGTGTCCCCCAGATGTGAAAAGAGAAAATGAGATTTATGTTACACACCGTTAAATCCTTTTCTCTTGGATCATCTGGGGGACACTGCGTGCCCACCCTCACGCTCAGTGATAATTGTGTTCTCTGAATCCTGTGGGGTTTTTCTTCTCCTCTATTACTTCTCTCCTGGTCTTTGTTATTAAATCTGAGGTCCAGTGGGGGTTGGAGAGGGGAGGAGCTTACCTCAATAGTTTTGTTTAACTATCAAGTGCCCAGCTCCAGAGCGCCTCTACCAACCCATGGTCGCAGTGTCCCCCAGATGATCCAAGAGAAAAGGATTTAACGGTAAGTAACATAAATCCTATTTTTGGAATGCTAATAAACAATATTTACACTAAAATTGCTCATTACAACACAGTACCAATGACAACAGATTTTATACATTAAAACATATGTAATCAGACATTACTTATTCAGACATTGTCAAAACTAAGGAACCACACCCTTTATTCCTACTACTACTAAGATTAAGAAGTTGGCAGTCATTTTCAGACACTAAAAAATTCTAAGGTAACGTATAGAAATAAAGACAATTGATAATGGACAAGACAGGTCTATGGACTAGACAATTGGCCTGATCCAGACTTAATTACAACAGCCAATTTACGCACGTGGCATGCCTAAATCTGGCTGCGGGAACGCACTGCGCAAGTGATGTTACTCATCGTAACTCTGATCATACGTACCTCTGTACGATGTGTGACATTCCTACTCAAGCTGATTATACGCATAATGGGGCTGATCCAGAGCTACGCCCGCCGTAGTAACTACGGTGGGCGTAAGCATAAGATCGGCTGAAAAGCCGATCTACGCATGCGCTGGGCAGATGTTGCTCGGCGTAACTATGGCAACGCCCGATCATAGCACCAGCGTAGATCGGGCACCGTAGCACCAGCGTAGTAATGCTGGAGGGGGCGTCCCCCAGCATTACTACGCTGTAGTTAGTGTAGGGAGGCAGGGGGAGTGAGGGTAATGAGGCTGGGAGGGCGGCGTTATCGTAACTGAAGGTAGCCTTCAGCCAGCGAAAGCCAGGGTAACCAGGCTGGGGGCAGGGGGAGTGTCAGGGGGAGTTCACGATGTAACGCTGAGCATTAGTACGCTACATTGTAGCTCTGGATCAGGCCCAATGGGCGCAGGGAGGCATTTAAATTGTACAGTATGGCAGTTACGTACAACAAGGCATTTCGTACAACCAGAGATACGCAAGGAAAAGGTAAGGTCCTGTACACGTAAGTCAGCTAAATTACGTACGTGCGGGGGGAGTGCATTAACCTTAGTAGTGCATCAATTAGGTACGCATACATACGTAAAACGACTTTAAGCCTGGATCAGACCCAGTGTCTAAGTCAGGCGCTTTTCACACAGGATACAGACTTTGCATTTGCCAGTAAACAAATTGACTCCACATCCAGCTGGGGAAATCATAACAATCATTTGCTTTATTTGGAAGCTACATGGCAGTATAAATTGTAAAGGAATACTGTGTGATGAGCCACTTGCTTATCACCTGTGAGTTACACATTATTCATTTCTCAAATGTCCTTTTAGTACTGGCTCCTGTGTCCTTTCCTTGTATATTTATTCTGTAGTATTTTTTTTTCTTTAAAGCTGTACTTATCTCTAGTCGTGGATTTAACATCATTTGTTATTCTCTTTGAAACACTTATATTGGTTTACTATCACAACTGTTTTATTTATTTGATCTACTCCTGTCCAGTCCATCACACTGATTTTTCACATTATTTAACAACATTGGACCAGTTCCTGGTATCAGTACAATTGCAGGCACGTCATTCCATTCGTACGGAATGGACTTACATTTGTGCTATCCTAAAGTCTATGTGTGCGAGGGCGCTACACCCCCCTCGCATGTACAGAGCTTTCAAGTTCTAAACCCTACATTAAATGTTCCACACCTGCTCCCCCTGTACAATTGCGCTTAATGCACAATCATATGTAAGGGCTTAGCCAAACCCATACTGTACGATGTGCATGGAACTGGGCTCTCTTTATAAAAATAAAACCCTCAAAACATTAACATAGTTTCATACTTTTTGTAACGCCTGATTAAACTGAGCTGTAGCGATCAGCACTCATACAAAGAGTGCCAAGCACGGTTTTAAGCTGTCAGATTCTGAAAGCTTCTATCAGGCATCCGTCCTGCCTGCTTGCTCCTAGTCCCACCCATCCAGCAGTCCCTTCTATTGAGTCCCTCACCTTCCACCCCGTCTGCTATTTGCTCCTCAACAAACGCCAACATGCTAGTTCCTAAAACATTTGTGCAAATAAAGAAGCGTTTGTAGTACCTTGAATAAATTACCCCAAATTTGCAAGAGAAAGTGCTCCATATAAATAATTTGACTCAATATATAACAGAGACGCAATAAATCAATCATTATTATTATAATTTTTTTGTCTGTTTCTTGTTGTTTTTTTGCTGTTGTAGGGCTTTTACAAAGAAGTTGCAAACCCAACATTGGTGGACATTGAGATGCAATATCCGGAAAATGCCATCGCTGATCTCACGCAGAGCAGCTTTAAGCATTACTATGATGGTGATGAAATTGTGGTTGCCGGACGTTTAACCGACAACGACTTGAATTCATTTATTGCAGATGTGAAAGCAGAAGGGGTAAGTAAATAATGCAGCTTAATCTGGCAAAATACATAGACAGCATTTGGCAATATACATACAATGGAGGAATGTGATACATATGAATTACATTTCATGATTCTAACACTCACTTAAAATAACTTTGCTGTATTGAATCCCTAAGCTGTGTAATACTCACGTCAGTCAGTAAAAGGTGACCCTTCTGGCCTGTGAGTCTACTATTATTTTGCTAAGAGTTGCCATCATAAATGATCCATTAGTAGTTGTACCATTATATTTATATGAATGAATGAATCAGAATGAATAAGAAAACTTATGGTAGGGTCCTGGGGTTGGAAATCCATACAAGCGAGGGGAGTGGTTAGTGAATCGTTCTTTCACAGATGTGCGATACACAAGACATCCATTATTGATATCCACTAATCCACTCTGGAGATCTGAAATTCTAGCATCCGATCCAAGGTAATTGCTTAGTCTTTTGAGTCTGTCACACCATTACTAGAATCTATGAGCATCGTATGCAAGTATGAGAAGAGTCCCTGCAGTTGTATTGTACACTCTGCTATCTTTAAAATTGTGCTCTGAGGAGATTCACTTTTTTTGTTTGAATAGGCTGATAAAACCCTGAAATATACTGAAAATGTACAGCTTAAAGACAAAGACGATGTGCAAAAACAGCA
>WWET01003622.1:60771-94116 GCA_011038615.1 Limnodynastes dumerilii
GAGATTTAGGGTTAGGATTAGGGAGTGGGTTGGGATAGAATACTTACTTACCTTTCGGAGCACTGTGTCTGGTGCTCCGGGGATCGATTGCATAAGCAATCGATATCCCAGCCAGTTCCGAACTGGCTGGGAGCGAATGACCCTATCGAAATAGGACCATTCGCAATGGGGACCCACTCTTCGTAAACAAACAAACAGTTAGACCCTGATATGCCAAATCCAAAATATCACTAGTATCATTACCAATGAATGAGATGAAGAGGAAAAGCTGATGTCTGTTCACACTGCCTGTAAGTGATAAAGCTAATATTTTTTTTTATTATTTATTAACAGGTTTTTATATAGCACCAACATATTACGTAGGGCTTTACAATTTAACTGGTATTTGTTATGAGGCTGCTCCCAGGGCGTGGAGTCCAACTGGGGCCTGGTCTTCACTAGGGCCCTGATGGGGGGGGGGGTAGACTTGTGAGGCAGCACACCCAGCAGGTCACAGCCTCTGGAGGCAGCCTCAGGTGTAGCTAAACACTGATAACCAGACATGAGTGAAGATATCAGCAGTGTTTAATAGTGCACATAAGGTAATATAGAAAACCAGTAAATATTAAACTAGGAGCAACAATAAGAATGTAATAACGACACAGGTAACAAGACTAGATAAATCACAGGCTATAAACATTACAGAGTACAAATATGAACAGGAATCAGAGGGAGCCCTAAACACACAGCAGGAGCAACTGGAAATACTAGATACCGGGGTACAAAGCTAAACTGCATACACAAGAGTACGTAAATACAAACAGAAGTTCAGGCTACAGGGCAGGCTATATGCAAAAATTCAAGAAACAACTAAAAGGATTCAGGGTACATAAATACATACATACAGACAGACAGAAGACAGCTGGTATACAAGGCACAAGATGATAATAGGCAGATCAGAGGGCATACACACACTAAGACCTCAGGATAACAATTACTAACGACCAGCAAACACTCAGTGAAAGGAAGTCCTATATGTGCAGGTAGAGCAGGTGAAAGATAATTAAGCATCCAACAGCAGCCCCTAGGGGCAGGTCAAGATAATGTCCATGAAACACAAAATAGTCCAAGATTGCCCCGGGGGGGCGAATATTGCACGTTTAGAAGATACAACAGTATTAGTGATTGATTATATTTAGCTCTAACTTTACTTCTGTATGGTGACACCTACTGAATGTTTCATGGATATTAGGAAAATTCAATCATTTAAATGGTCTATTAATCACTATCATTTCCATAACAGCAAACTAACTTAGGGAGGAGAAAATGTTTTATGCAATTTTATGTGTTGACAGTTGATTCAGACCCTCATTTTGTGATCGAAGTTCCACAAAAGGAGGATGCTCTCTGCTTTAATATTCAAGAGGAGCCCGGTGTAGTGCTGAATCTCATTGAGGACCAAGAGCTAGGTTTGTAAACAATTTCTTATAATCCTGCTTATTCCAAAAGACATTTAAAGCAATATCACAAAACACATAATTCCTTAAAGAGGTATCCTGCTTCTAGTCTGAGTCTATTCTCATCTTCAGGGATTGCAGTAAATGGGGAACTTATAGGAAATAAGAAAACGGGCAACTCTGTAATATCAAATGAAACCTATTTTGGAAGACTGGGGATAGTAAACAGAGAAAAGAGACTGAGAATTGAAGTGACGACTGAGACTATCACCATCTTTATTCATAAACAGAAGAAAACCCTCACATGGAACAAAAAAACATCTATCAACAAGGAAGGGTAAGGAACAGAACTTTACAGTGATCCAATCTGAATAATTTAAACTGAATTACCAGATATAGTGAGATTCAATGGAGAACAATGCCATTTACATATGCTCTCCCTGCAGGGTGCAGTGTTACTATATTAATGGCTAGACTGACAATGTACACATGCACTAATCTCTGAGGAAAGCATTCTGAGGTAACATTTACGCTGGCTTGCCCTATACACACATCTGTGCGTTCCCTTTGTAACTACTCCCACATGCATGGACTGATTTCCAACAGTCAGGGGTTACTTTTTGTTTCCAGTGTTGTACACCTGGAGATTCACTCAAGTGTGGAATGCTGGATGGGAACACAGAGAGATGAACTGTCTATACTGTAAACTAAGTAAGACATCAGTCACAGGGGTACTTCCAGGACATTTGCACTGTGCGGCCATGCTATAACTGGTTCATATATTGTAATCTCTTCTGAGCAGGGTCCTTGATCCTTGTGTATTCTACCTCCTCCAGCCTTATCGCTACCCTCAATCTCCTAATTACACAGTATTTTTTCTTTGTACTTAGTTGCACAGTATGGGCCAGATCCTGAGCTACGTACACTAGCGTATTTCCGCTAGTCGCTGTCATAAAATCGCCAATTTATATGTACTGCGCATGCGCGCTGCAGATGTTAAACAATGTAACTC
This sequence comes from Limnodynastes dumerilii, assembly GCA_011038615.1. Lineage (NCBI taxonomy): Eukaryota > Metazoa > Chordata > Amphibia > Anura > Limnodynastidae > Limnodynastes > Limnodynastes dumerilii. Next base: position 63,220 of record WWET01003622.1, read on the forward strand.
TGATCAAACGTAACTTCAGCGTAAATACGAACGAAAAGGCGTGTCATCCATACGACACACGGAATTACACTTTGGAGGCGAATCGTACAGTATGGGCCGGGTTAGGCCATTATGTACGTTAATCCATTACGTACGACCCTGGACCCTCGATCTGTCCATTCGAGAGAGAGGGGTGTGCATGCCTTATGCTGCCATAAGCCTACCTTAAAGCAATCGTGCGGATCAGCGGTCCATACGCACCTTCCACACTGCACACTTTGCATGCTCCCCCCGCCCAGTTTAGCAGGCGGAGGATAAGCACAGCTCATTTGCATGCAATTGTATCCCTAGCGTGACATCCTCCAGTCAAATCAGGCCACTTACACATCTTGGCCCAGATCCAGAACTATGTCCGCTAGCGCATTTAAGCTAGCCAGAGACGTAAAACCGCTATTTTGCATGTACTGCACATACGCACGGCAGATGTTATGACATGTAACTCTGAACGTATGTACCAGACTACTATTAACAGCGTAACTACGAACAAAGGGGCGTGACAGACATACAACACCTGTAATTACTTTTCGGAGGCAGGGTGAGGCATTTAAATCGTACAGTATGGGCGTGCTTAGGCGCGTACGTACGTGCAGCCGTTACGGCCGACAGAAGTTATGGTTTGAAAAGTTAAGGTGGGGTTTGGAATGCGTAAAACGGCAAAAGTACGTACGACTGAGGCGAGTGCCTAGTAATAATGCTTGCGTAAATACGCCACGCGTTGTAACGTAACTAGCCCATAGGTCTGAATCTACCCCCCTTTTGTTTTTTTAAACATATTTTATTATCCACTACCCTGTATGCCTAATGGCACCATATAAATAAATAGCAATAATAATAACACTCCTGTGAAAAATATATGAATAATAAATTAAGGTAACTAAATAATTAAATAAATAATTTAAGCTTCTCTATGTACATTCCCTCTCTTAGGTTTAATTTGTCAATCAACAAAAAAAATAATGTGACGTTTTCATTTGGAGAAGGAGCCACGTTTGTTATTCTTCTGCATGAAGTCTGGAAAGGTCACCCCCTGCACAGGGATTTCTTAGGCTTTTATACTTTGGATAATCACAAATTTTCTGCAAGCGTTCATGGACTACTAGGTAAGGATTTGTATTCTGTATGAGGATTTTAGATGTGTGTGCAATGAAAACATTAAATGAATCCTATTTAGTGAAAACGTTATTGTATACTTTTTTCTTTCTCTTTTAGGACAATTTTTTAATGGAATTAATTATGAAATTTTAAGTGTTCACGAAACGAACAACCCTGAAAAACCAGATGCAACAATGTTAGTAAAGAATAAGCTCCTTAGAGTGACCAGGTACTGAAAGTTTTGTTTATAATTGTATATATTTTAAGGTTACATCTCCTCCATAGTAATCAGAATTGTGACATGGGAATAGATAGCGTGTTTTAAAATAGGAGGAAAACAGGTTAAAAGTTACACCTGGGCAAAACCCTGTTCAATTTCATGGGGACTGATTCATTTTATTCTTTGCATGTAGGGGGGATATTTTGCTTATTGAACACAAATACTAATTAGCTTTACTTTGAAACTATTATTTATACTTGGACAGATACAAAGGTAAAAAAAAATGCACAGCAACACTTCCATTGTACCACCCTATGGTAATGTGCACAGTGCTAATATGTCACTTTCAAGGCTTTTCTGTTGAGTTGGTCCTAACGTGATGCAGTTGCTGTAATGACAATCACTATTTCAACAATGATACAGCTGACATCATATTGTTGGCTGTATCACTGTTGAAAGGAATTTTATGTTGGCAGGGGTTCACACTGACAGATAATCCTTTATCCACATTTAAAACCTCAAAAAGTAACGAAAAAAATAACATTTGGCTTGTATAACTGAGTGTTATTTTTTATAAAACGAGAATGATTCTCCAAAAAAAAAAGCTTATAACTTTTATTACCCATGTCACATACAAAGTGTTTTCCGGTACCGGTTGCTATGATGACAATAACACATTCAACATTCATACAGCCAACACCCCAATGTATCATGAAAAATGATAGCGGTCTGTCCCTCCTCCGGAAGAATGCCAATCATGTAGTCATCAGCCAGATTTACTAAGTTGCGGGTTTGGAAAAGTGGAGATGTTGCCTATAGCATATCAGATTTCTGCTGACATTCTCTAGTATGTAATAGGAAAGTGAGAGATAGAATCTGATTGGTTGCTATAGGCAACACTCCACTTTTCCAAACCCGCAGCTTAGTAAATCTGGCCCCAGGTTGGCATTTTAGCGCTCTGAATGTTGCTGGCTACAACATACTATCCCTGTGTAAGTATTTTGATAAATTTAAAAGTTATTAATAGCTTTTACTGTTTGATTTTAGAGGGATACAAAGAGACTACAGAACAGACCCCAAGAATGGCAGTAAAGTTCCTTGCTGGTTTGTGCATTCCAATGGAGAAGGGTTGATTGATGGAAGTCATACATATTATATTGTACCGGATATCTTCAGCATTGCATAGAAGTTATATATTGCATTTAAATTCTCCTTATTCATTGTATTCTTCATTTATAATAAACTTCAATAAATAAATAATGCAAGAAAACATACATCTGCTTTACCTATATAACCCTATTATATACTTCTTAATTCGTTCACTATGTGCTAAATTAAAAATTAAATGTATGCAGCCACTCTGCATTAATGTTAGAGCTGCCATTTACTATTGGCTTCAACTCTTATGAAGTGGTTTCAGGGGCAGGTGCACAAAACTACAGTCTAGATCCCTCTAGCTCTGAGCACCTGAATGATATTTCCTACTTCTTCCACTGTGAAGTAAGAAAACATTTGATTTTATTTATTCTTGTTTAAAGTTATATTTATTGGTATGTTTAAAAATTTATATATATAAGCCAGACCTAAAATTACATCAGGGAACATGCAAACATTGGCACATCCACGCGACAGATGTCATGATAACGTAACTTCTAGCGTACAGAACTCAGTTCTGAATGTCAGAAGATTTGAGGAACGGGACGGCCTTCACTTTCGCATGCAGGTGAGGATAGGCATCCTAATGAAGGGCCTGGGAACGAAGAACAGCAGTTAAGGTAGGGTTTTAGGGGCTGATTCAGAGTTACACATCCACCTTATTTTAGGTGGAAGTGTAGACCTGAGCAATACCAGGCTTAGCTGCAAAGGGAGGCAGATTTATATTGTAAAACTAGAATTAAAATTAAGAGGTGGAGTTTCTTAGCTCAATTCTCTTTTATAGAATAATCATAAAGCTAATGCAGTATTTTAGTTATATGTGTAAAAGTAAAGAATTTTCCATGCATGCAATTTTTTTAATTAATCAACACTCCTTACTTTGAAAAATGGTTTAGCTGAGCTGTACACTTCCATCCAAAAAAAGGTGGATGTGTAACTCTGAATCAGCCCCTTAGACACATAAGTGTCCAGAACCCTGCACGAGAGAGGGGAGTGACAGGGGCGTGTGGACTTTCAGACCTGTTCGGCGGTCTGGATCCGGCCCTATATGTCAAGTAGTTTTCTTCTTCCTACAGTGCCTTGCAAAAGTATTCACCCCCCTTTGCATTTTTCATGTTTTGTTGCTTCACAACCTGGAATTAAAATGGATTGTTTAAAGGTTTGCAACATTTCATTTAACTAGACTAGACTAGAGCCTCCATACATATGTGGAGTTGTCCACATGCCTTTTGGCAAACTCAAAACATGCCTTCTTATTTTTAACACTAAGTAATGGCTTTTTTCTGGCCACTCTTCCATAAAGCCCAGCTCTATGGGGTGTATGCGCAGATACACCAGTCTCTGTTGTGTAACTCTGCAGCTCCTTCAGGGTTACCTTTGGTCTCTGTGCTGCCTCTTTGATTAATACCCTCCTTGCCCGGTCTGAGTTTCGGTGGCCGGCCCTCTCTTGGCAGGTTTGTTGTGGTACCATGTTCTTTCCATTTGAAGATGATTGATTTAATGGTGCTCTGGGGGATCATCAAAGATTTGGATATTTTTTATTTTTTATTTTTTTATAACCCAACCCTGACTCGTGCTTCTCAAAAACTTTGTCCCTGACTTGTTTGGAGATATCCTTGGTCTTTATGGTATGATGCCTCTTGCTTAGTGGTGTTGCAGCCTCTGGGGCCTTTCAAAGAAGGTGTGTTTATACTCACAGATCATGTGACACTTAGATTCCACACAGGTGGACTTCAATTCACTAATTATGTGAATTCAAAAGGTAATTGGTTGCACCAAAACTTTTGAGGGGCTTCATAGCAAAGTGGGTGAATACATATGCACATGCCAATTTTCAGATTTTTATTTAAAAAAAAATATTTTTTTATATATATTTTTCTCATTTCACTTCACCAACTTAGACTATTTTGTGCAGATCCATCACATAAAATTCAGATAAGAAAAAATTTAATTACGGGTTGTAATGTAACAAAATGGGTAAACAGCCAAGGGGGTGAATACTTTAGCAAGGCACTGTATTCATAGTGCTCCCATATACTGAGCAAAACTGGCATAAATCAACATATCAGACAGTGGAAAACAAAAAAACTGAGGTTGAAATTTACATCCTAAAACAAGCCCATGATGAAGTATTGTAGGGGAGACATATATCATCTATTGATAATAGCATTAGAATTTAGAGGTGATGTTTCCTAACCAGAGTCTAAATAACAGGTAAGACTGATCAATATCAGTGCGCAATAAGCAAATTGCTTTCTCTGCATGCAAAAATTTAAATTATTCTACATGGTTTCCCCCAGGTGTAAGTTTCCACCTGTTTTCCTTTTTCAAACTCTGGATCCATGCTCTTAAACAGTGTCCTATTTGTATGAAACAAAAAATAAAAAAAATATCTTCATCATAATTGCTACAGAAACACTCATGAGAGATTATCTAGAACGGAACAAAAAAGACCAGATGAGACAAATGTAAAATGTTATTCATAGTTTATTTACCAAATGAATTAAGTCCACAGCAATAACATCACTCCACTAGTGAACAATAATAAGTTTATTAGAGTTTTACTTTACACTGAAAGATACCTGTAAAATAATTTTCTGATAATATACATATTTAGTGCTAGTGATTTAAAATACTTGTGTTCTATATTAGTGTTGTTGGACAACCCCCTGTGTCAGTAGTGAACTACATTAATGCTAATTTAAAAATAAGGTTATGTTTATTGTTGGGGATGCCCAGTATTCGGTGTCCTTATTAAAGTAAAGTGCTGTGCATTACTGCCATCTAATGAAAAACAAAATAGTTCAACACCCTGGTACCTGTTTTATGTGAGTGTTATGCTCCTTTAAGATGTCTTTTACCTTGATTGATCTTTTTGAGGGCAGTATGAAGTATACTGTAACTCAAAGCTATTTCCACTCTAGAAGCTCTAGAGTTAGCAACTAACTTTCTCCCAATTGATTACTAATATACATCTCTAGTGGCCTGCTGACTTTCCCCTAATGGCTTTCTGACGACTGCCCCATATTTTATGCTATGCTTTATAATAAAGCATGGGACATATTAGGCAGCCAATAATCACATCATGTGATGACCTCTGCACATTGCAGGAAGGTCACTCAGCTACCCACCGCAAACTCCCTTCTCTCTCTCTGTTTGGAATTTAAAGAGGTTATTTTACTGCAAATACCCATCCCTGATGTATACAGTCATTAAACAGGTAATTCATCTTTCCAGATCCACTGCAATTAAGATCATATATTTATTGGTTTTCAAGTCCAATAATAATGGTACTTATTAATAAAAATTATTAAATATCAAAGTGCTTCATTTTCAGTATTTCTTTCCATTATTATCATCCACATAAATACATAGTATTTTAGGTTTGTTATTACATTTTTTAAAACAAAAATATTGTGTACATGATCAACACATTGAGAATAAATGTCAGTTGAGCCTTTAAATTAATCTTTCTATACAAGGGTCACTGTGGTTCAGCAAAATTCTTATCAATCAAGCCAAGGTTGTGCAGATTAAGAATGGAATCTGCAATTATCCGTGCTGTTCTCTTTTGATATCCACCAGAGGTGACCATCAGGATCGGGATAGAGCGACTTCTGGCAATGCTGAACACAATCTCATCCCTTTTTATAATTCCCTAATAAAATATAAGCAAAACATGCTCAAATCAAACATCAATCATCATATGTTGTACGTCTTCTAGCGGAAACTGATTTTAGCATTTTTTTAAATATAAAACTCATATCATTTAACACAAGTATTGACACTGTGCTAATCTATGTATGTCACTACATTAATATTTATCAAAATCTGCTGTAAGACTAAGGCTCCAGAAAACTAAAATGAATTTGTACTTTTTAACATAGATTTTACTTGTAACATTAGTATTCTGTAACCTGCAGAACATTATACAAATGTTATAAAAAATTGAGCAGACAATTCACTTCTGTGATGGGCATATCTTTGTGTAAGTGTGCCTGACACCTATAGTGGTTCCGTCAGGCTTGTAGAGAATTTGAGAATTTATGCTGTTATTTACAAACGATGTCTAATTTGCGATGATAAAATAAGGTGTGTGGAGAGGGAGGAAGACATTCACAAGTGTGTCCTCTGCATGTGGGAGAGCACACAGCTTTACCCTAACTGGAATACACCTTAAATTCTCTGACACCTCAGGGGCCCGGGTAATTGGGTCTTATACCCATGTTGCAATAGTACAAAGTGCAAGTTATACTTGCATATTCAGAATTTGGTCAGCATAATGAAAGTGCATGGGTCAACATCATTACCAGGACATCTTTGCTATTTCCATCACAGTTTAATTAATCCTTTACTATTCATGAATAGAGTCAAAGATAAGCGTCGGTGATCAGCTCATGACATCATTGATGCATTGATCAGTGAGTCAGAGAAACACATGTATGGTGTTCCAAGAAGCTCTGAGGTCTATTGTAAGAGACAATAGGCCTGATCCAGACCTACACTCGGGTGCGTTTTTACGACGGGCGTAAGCGTAAAAACAGGCATTTGTACTTACTGCGCATACGCGAAGCAGATATTACGATCCGAAATTCTGAGCGTATGGGCGTTGAGAGTAACACCTTCGTAAATACAGTCTAGGGGGCGTGCCTGCCATACAAAATCCGTAAATACGCACCGAGGGTGGGGTGAGCCATTTAAATCGTACAGTATGGGCGTGCTACGCATTGAGCTTACGGACGCCTGCGGTTATGTTCTGAAAAGTTAGGGTAGGGTTTGCTGGGCGTAAGAAGGCAAAACTAAGCACGACCAATGGGAGTGCCGAGCGGAGTGCATCTTAGGTATACTGGCGTAAATACGCTACACACATGAGCGTTTCATGAGCATAGGTCTGGATCAGGCCCAACGGGACAGATTTACTAAGCTGCGGGAAAGGAAAAGTGGAGACGTTGCCCATAGCAACCAATCAGATTCTAGCTGACATTTTCTAGTATGTAATAGAAGAGTGAAAAATAAAATCTAATTGGTTGCTATAGGCAGCATCTCCACTTTTCCTTTTCCGCAGCTTAGTAAATCTAACCCAATGGCTTATATTGGTATTCTGTCACGTACTACATATGTGTAATTAGCAATTTAGCAACGTTTATACGCTTTTAATAGTGTATTGAAGATATAGTTCAAATTAACTACTCACTAGGGGGGAAATGGAAAGACCTCCAAGTGGATCTCCATCCAATATATCTGTCCCCGCATTGTAGACAATCACATCTGGAGTCACCTCATTGAGGGCCCCTTTCACATGTTTTTCTACTTTTTCTAGATATTCCTTATCTTCAGTGCCCCAGTCCAGCTCAATCTTTCGTTTTATTGCTCCTATATAATGCATAAAGAATCATTTTAGTTACTATTCACTGATTGTACAGGCACAGTAAAAATTTTATGAATCCATGACAAATTGTAATTAGTATTATAAGTACTGTATGAATTAAATTATATAATGATCATTTTGGTTACCCAAAATATCCTGCAGTTATGGATACAAAGAATAGGATTTATAGCCACTGCCATTACTGGGATTTCAATCTTAAAATACAACATAAATCATCACCACGAATAAACATTACTCATTTTGGTGCATAAGATTTATAAATCTTGTTTTATTTATTAAGTTTTAAGCTGTTATGGACAAAAAACAAAAATAAAAATCAGAGGAAGAAATATATGAAATGTCAAATTCATGTATTTTATTATTTTTTACCCTCATTTTGAAGTCTAATAAAACATCTACTGTTATCTTTTTGTGAATACAAAGAACTTACAATAGTCATAATACATACCCTTTGCAAAAGTATCTCCAGGGTAAATATAACGATTGTACACATCCATAATGTAGACCCGCTTATCATCTATGAAATCTCTTTCATGTCCATTACCCTAATGAAATAATACAGTTAGGGAATCCCCAAAATAAACTACATCCACATATATAGCTCAGGATACATCCCGGACATATATCCTTGACTCCCCCTGAAATCAACATGGTTTTGCCCAGGTGTAACTTTCCTCTCTTATTTTCAGTCTCTGAATCAAGTCCCTAAATAGTAAAATACTATGTGAAGAAGAACAAGTATTCTAGGGCATACAAACTCTTATAATAGGCAATAATAAGCAAACAAACTTCTTGTCGTTATCATTTATTGACAATAAAATATCAAACCCATATATACAAAAATAGTCCAGTACCTGATGAGCATCTAAGTCTATTATAGTCGCCTTGGAGACACATTCAACATGATCAAATAAGAACTACAAAGGAAAACAAACATTATATGAAATTCCTTTAAAAATATACATTTTTTTATAAATTATCTAAATACTTGTATTTCTATCATAATTGGGAGCTCCAATACACATTTTCCTAACTGCAAAGGCAAAGTGCCCTGATTGCAAAATAGGTCTAAAACTTTAATTTATTCCCGCAATCTCCATGTAGTTCTACTGAATTATTGACGTTTTTGGTTCTGAACATACATCTGTCCTGTACATCTGACCTGACCAACCAGACTTAGAGGAATGTTTCACAATCATTTTTTCCCCCTATCACTTTATTGCTCCTCGTGTTTATTTTTTTGAAGGCAAGTCCCTTAGACATGTGGGGCCTGATCCAGACTTAAGGTCATTATGCAAGCGTACACAAGTTACGCACTGCTAAATATAATGCACTCCCCCTGGCACTTGCACGCACGTAACTTAGCTGACTTGTGTGTTCAGAATCCTACCTTTTCTCCTTGCGTATCTCTGGTTGTATGTATCGCCTTGTAGTATGTAAGTGTCTAACCCAGCCCATACTGTACAATTTAAATGCCTACCCCACCCACAATGCTTATATTCAGCTTGTGTAGGTATGTCACGCTCTATCGTACAGAGTTACGAGTTACGATGAGTAACATCTGTAGCGTACATGTGCAGTGCGTTCCCACAGCCAGATTTATGCATGCAGCAGGTGTAAGTTGGCTGTTGTTATTAAGTCTGGATCAAGCCCGTGGTCACTCTGGTTTCATTGAGTAGAAACTCTACAAATGTAATATTGGTTTTAAAAAGAAATTTATTATAAAGCCTTTAAGGTACCTTTATAGCTAATGTTATATCAGCATATGCACAGAATCCTCCACCTTTATCACTAGAGCAATGATGGAAGCCACCACCTTGTTACAATAGAAAATACAACATTAATATTAACATAAATGACAATAAATGAACTAAGTCACAAAAACCTGTTTTACCGTTATTTGTCTAGTGAAAGTGGTAGGTAAATGCAGAAGGAGCGCTGCTGGGTTCTGGCGGTGATTAGTGTGTTGTCACTACGTGATACCCCAGTGTCCGTAGTGTTAAATCGCTCTCGGGTAACATTGCATGGTTTGTAACTGATTATAGACACACTGTACTAGAGACTGATTGACAAGCGAGATGTCATAGAGTTGTATGTAACAGAGATACCGACAGAATATAAATCCGGGTGTGGTTTGCCAGTCTGATGGTGCATCGTACAGTAGTTGAATAGTAGTAGTAGGTGATTGCTGGTAATTGTCGGCAGTCCTTATTTTAGAAAGCGGCAGTGCAGCGACTACTGGAGCTGCAAAGATTTCTCCGCTGACAGTTAAGTGTCCTAACACTAACCCTCCCCGTCCCTCCATTTCCTGGGATGCAGCCTCTAAAACGCTGTTTCTGAAGTAGAGACAGCTGAAAGTAAATTTTCATCTGTCTCTATTTCAAAAATAGCACTAATTAGAAGTTTTATGAATGAATAGGTAAGTATGCCAATCGGCATATTTAGCCATTCATTTGGAAACCGCCACCGCAGACTCGTCACACAACCGCAGACTCGTCACACAACCGCAGACCTGCCGCACAGATAAGTATTACAGGGGAGTCTATAGGGAGTTTTAAGGTCAGGCTGCGGGGAGGGGAGTCTTAGGGTCAGGCAGCGGGAAGGGGAGTCTTAGGGTCAGGCAGCGGGGAGGGGAGTCTTAATAGGACTGGCCAGACCAGCATCAGCATCCCAACAAAATCAGGAATGCAGGTAAATAGGACACAGGTGTTAGAACTAGAATTAAAATACACAATTCCAAATACAGGCAAACATCAATGGCCATCAGGACACTAGCAAGGGTAGAACCTAAGCTAAACTAGATACAATGGCCATCAAAATACTGGCAAGGCTAGAACCTAAGCTAAAGTAGATACACTCCAGGAAATTTAACTACAAGGACACAGCATATAGGAATTGATAAGCAGGGACAACCAGATAGGAATTAGGAAGAAGGATATCTACTTTTTCTCACAATCTACACCAATAAGATGTTTATAAACCCCTATACTTACCAATATTGATTGCCCATCCTCTGTCAATAGCCAGTTTTCCAGCCTGAAAGGAAAGTATATAAGTAATCATTTACGTATTTTGGCATCTTTCATACTGAAGCATGTTTACATATGACCTTATTATTATATTTATAACCACAGCAAAATAGCTTCATCAGCTTCTCTCTGTCTATAAATGTAAATCATGTGTTGATTTTAATGCTGTTCCAATGTATGGTTTCCTCAGGTTTATGGACATCTACCAACCAAACTTGTTACAATCAGTCAATTCAATCAAATTAAATGCCATTACAAGGATCACTGTGTCCTATGTATTTAGAATTAGGGAAACAACACAGATATGCCAATAACTTTGCTATAACCATTTCCCTATTTTACAGTCCTCTATGAAGCATATAAAAGGGGCATTACTTATTCTGTAACGAATAACAATTCCTATGATATAATATACAGGTAGTATTAATTGTTTAGAACAACCTGGTATTGAGCCTCCAAGATCCCTCAACAGGTGTCTCAGAATCCTCTGGTAATCAGTTGAATCTCCGCTATACAGTAGACAACTGTCAAAATCAATAGAAGATTTTGTGCTCCTACCATTATTGTGCCTCCTGTCTGAGTCCTTAGGGGTTTTAAAACTCTTCTTTGTACTAGGAAGTTTGGAAGCAGGATAAGTGGTGGGATCTCCGTTATTGTGGCTACAGAAAAGGACCACTGAAAGACATGTTTTGAGAATTTCATTTTATATAACATAAATATGTCAGATAAATGTTACATAGACATCTCAATTTAAATTCTCAGACTGTGTGTCGGTACTGTTAAATTCTACTATAACAAACTAGTCTCTATACCCAACATTGGTATTGGTACCAATGTTTACCATAATAAATATATCTGCCATAGTCTGCCCTAAAGGTCAGTTTTGTAATATTATGTACCCAAACACCTTACAGAAAGCAAACTATCTGTCATGTGACCCAATATAGACCAAGGTAAATACCTGGTATGAATAGTACACACACTTGTGTTGAAAATCACAATAGCACCGACAAAAAAATAGGAAAACAATTAATTAATTATTGACAACCTTCCAGTAGGTTAACTTTTTTTAAAAATGTGACCCAATATAAGATGACATCATCTGCCGTAAAAACTGAATCACAAGCATCGACTGCAAAAAAGACACCTTCAAAACTGCCAATAAATGAAGACAGTCAGTGGTGTAGCCCTCATCAGTACAGGTGATGCGGCTAACTAGGGGCTTTGGGGGAAAGGTGGGCCCCATAGTAGCCACCCACCCTGCACCCACAAAAGAAACTGCGGCTGGCAGCTTAAACAGCACTTAGTCTATGAGTACTGAGAGCGATTTATATGTAAATAACTTTCTAGCAGTTGACAGCTTAGCGCTGTTCTCTGCCAAATCCCCCTCTCACTCTCGTAAAACAACATGAATAGCAAACAGAACTGCAAATTATATATTACATACACATGGTAACAATTGTAAGACAATAAAGTCTACTAAGGGAAGGGAGGCAGAAAAAAAGGGAGGGTGATCAGTCGAGCATTCGGAATGATAGAGCGTCAACAGCCATTTCAGGTAAACAGATAAACTCAATGAACGGTTATAACTAGTGTATGGGGAGTTGTTAGAGAAATAGGTTTGCCAGCTCAGGAGCTGGGTGGTGTAATTGGGTGGGATAGTGCAACAAGAACCAGGGGGGTCCAAACACATATAAAGATATGGCATCTATTGTTTAGGTATGCTGACATTTTCCCCATGGAGGACAGATGCCAAATTTTGCGCAGCAGCTGTGAAGAGGAGGGCGAGGAGGAGTCCCTCCAGTGGTTGGCTATCAGGCATCTAGCCCTGCGTGTGACTAAAGGCCAACGGGTCAAGAGGGACGCTTGTATGAAACTGTATTCCATGGATTATGGGGAGGATGTTGTGAAGCTGTGGAGGGCTGAGGTTGGTCGGGGATGATGGCAGGAGGATTTTGCTGAATTGAGACGTTAAGCTGGGAGAGCATTACTTTGGTTTCCTCAGGCATTTTAGCTGATAAAATTCTCCCGTCTATTCGAACCTGAAGAGAGAATGGAAAGCCCCATCTATACTTTATGTTGTTGTTCCTCAAAGCTTGGGTGAATTCCTTTATTTCTCTCCGCTTGACAATAGTCGAGGGGGCAAGGTATTGAAAGATTTGTAGATCTACGTTTTCAAACGTGATGGAGGATTGGGATCTGGCCGCAGTGGACACTTGTTCTTTGGCCTTGAAAAAGTGGAGTTGGAGAATGACATCCCTGGGGGTGCTGGTGTTTTGGGGATGCGGGCGAAGTGCCCGGTGTGCACGGTCCATGATGAGCATATCGTCCGGTGTCAGAAGAGGCGGAGGAGGAAGTTTTCTAGCTGTGGACCCTTATAAGACTCGGGAATATTGAATTCTAAGGTTGTTATGCTTGTTTTCGTTCTCAGCATCCTCCTGTTTAGCTGCCAGCAAGAGGATATCGCTGCGGAGCTGAGGTAGTTCTTGTTCCGTAGCATCTTGTGCGCAGAGTAGACCATCTTGGGACTGTTCCAGGGAGTCCACACGGGTACCTATATCTGTAATTTCCATGCGCAGATCAATCATAGCCTTATTCACCTCATCTGTGATGGTTTGCTTGACGCTCCGCATTTCTGCGAGAATGGCTGCAATATCGGCTTTTGTAGAGGGAGCCGTGGGGTCCTCGGAGTCCGAGTCATCCTCCAGCAGGCTTCGCACTGGGGAAAGTGGAGGCATACTACCAGAGGGACTGGACTGCAACTTCAGGCAGCTGAAGTCTGTATGGGGAGACTGCCAAGTGTCCCTAGTTGTTTAGAGGGACCGATGTCGGCCAGCAGCTCCGCAGCGGTACTTGGAGAGAGGACGTCGGGGCGGCCTGATGTGCATTTCAGGCTCACAGCGGGGCAGAGGGACCGCAGAGATTCTGCACCGCCTAGAGCATGGTGCAGGAGGCACTAGGGAAAGGTACCGAGACACCATGCCGGAGGAGGCCACCTTCCGCTGGACTCACTTCAGGAGTTGCTGATGGGGCTCTCTGGTCGGGTCCAAATTGCAGGAGGGTTAACAGGGTGTTCCAGGAGAGGTCAGCGATCGCGCTGACTAAGAATGGCACTTAACAGCTCTAGTTTAAGTGCCTCAGGAGACGGAGCTCGTTCAATATGTGGCCATTCTGCAGAAAAGCTAGGTCACGCCCCCTCCAACTGCAGAATGTGAGAGCAACAGAAAGTACCAAAGACCTTAAGGAATGCAAGACAAAGCAGAGTACTGGAGTTCTCTAGGAATACAGGGATCAAGGTAACTGGTATCCACAGAAAGCACAGACAGGTAGCAGAGATACGGCTACCAAGGAGTTGTAATCGGAGGCAGGGGAATGCAAGAACAATGAATGCTGAGCACCAGAGCCCATACCAGGAGACACTGGTACCGAGGAGACCAGATGGCAACAGAGGATACAGAGAGAATCTAGAAGCAACGAGACGAGCTATGCCAATCGGTGACAAGAAGGAACCAGCAAAAACTACTGAGACACAGGGAATAGCTGGAACCTGTCACATCAGGAGACACGAGGAGTAGAAACTGAAGTCACAATGAATAGTTGGAACCAGAAGCCACCAGAGACACGAGGAGTAATGGCAATGGATGGAATCAGGCAAGGTGAATGCATGGAGGCAAGGGAACTGGAACAAAGGATGTGGATACAGACAGGACTGATGATGACAAGGAAAGACTACATCAAGTGAACCAGTCCAGACTGAATAAAGAGGCTGGTTTATATGCAGGGAGTACAGGTCATAGGGATTAGGATAACAAGTTATAATAGCTCAGGAGCACAGGTGCAGCAGCATGAGGACCTTTAAGGTGAATCTTAGAACTGCGGACAGACGAGGATGAGACCCAGATGCCCTCTGGTGGTGAAGGGAGGTTACTACAGAAGCCAATTGTGGCAAGTAGGAAGAAGATGAGTTATTTGTGGGGTGATGTTTTCTAATAAACAATGAAGCCTATTAATTTGAAGTGATTTATTCATTATTTGATGCTGGGATAGTTAATTTGCTAATATTGGAACATGGGTCTGAGTTATAGGTGAAGGAGAACTTTCATTGATTTTCATTGATTGCTGAATTATTAAATATAGGAACTATTGATTCTGGGGCCTAGAGAGTAATTTCTAGATTTTCCATATTTTATGTACCTTAGATTTTAGCGATTTATCTAAAACTTTATAGAAAACCATAGGTAAATCCTGACTAATGAAGACTACTACACTGAGAGTTCATGAAGGAATGGTTTATAGACTCTGCATGGCAATCCCAGTATTCTATGTAGAGGGTTTTAATGCCAAGTCATCAGAGTATGCATGACCAACAAGTCTTTTGTGTGGCTACCATTTTAAAAGTACAGACTCCTTTCATTTACAGTCACACTGATATGTTAGTTTAGAGGGATCTAGATGTTATATAGAGAGGGTTCTCAGGATATGATTTAGGGAA
Source organism: Limnodynastes dumerilii (assembly GCA_011038615.1). Taxonomy (NCBI): domain Eukaryota; kingdom Metazoa; phylum Chordata; class Amphibia; order Anura; family Limnodynastidae; genus Limnodynastes; species Limnodynastes dumerilii. The sequence continues at coordinate 78,636 of WWET01003622.1, forward strand.
GAAATGTAATAAAGCTTAAGACTGTTTAAATAAATTTGGTAATCATGTTGGTGTTTACACCATAAGATAAAGCAACACTATAGAATAATCTGCTTGATTAGAGGTTGCCAATGCCACAATGCCAATGTGGAGAAACTATGAGAATGGATGCAAGACAGCAGGAAATCTCTTTGGGTAATGCATGGCCACTATACAACATGGTTAGCAATAGGAGTGTAATAGGAGTGGAGGACATTGTATAGTGTGCTGCCAGATTTACCCATGTCCCACACTTTTTAGGTATAAAAAAATTCTGATCTAAGACACATGTTATTTTCACCTCACCTGTATTTAGAGATATTTTCTATATTTGAGGTGCTCCACCCGGCAATTTTAGCTTACCACCCGGCCAGACCTGACCAAAACATTGATTGTGATCTCCAGCTTTCAGTTCTCGTTGTGCTCCAATAAGCCGTAAAGGCTTTCTGACACTGCTGCACGTCAAGCAGAAGCAACAGAAACTCTGTATAGAAGACAACCTGCAGCTTCCTTTCCTTCAGTGTGACGCTGACATGACCTAAGGTCACGCCAGCATCACTCACACACAGAGAAGTAAGGTGGAAAATATTGGATGACTGGAGACACATGACAGACCTGTCTCTGCCTCCGCCAGTAGATCACAACCAACAGAACAATATAGTTACAAGACAGGAACATTCTAATGCCCTAGAAGCTTAGTTCCCAGTAGTGCAGCTTCAGCGAGGCCTTTCGCAGAGGGAACATATGTCTGGTTCCTGTCAAGTATTATTATTGCAAAGTATTACACTGCTCCCACCCAGCTGCTATTTAATACCACCCGGCTGGCAATATTTTTCTGGGGAGAACACTGATCTGTGAGACAAAAACACTGGAGGTACTACTGATAAACCAAAATAATATCCTCGAGCTGTCAATAATCCACCTGAAACATACTATGGACCGCTAATTCATTCCCCCTCCTAACAACACATGTTTCCCATTAACATGTATACAAATTAATTATATTACAAGTTTACAACTTGATGGCACTTTGAAGACACATTTTGGGCGTTAAAACGCCAGCCAGCAGCGTAAGATCGGCTTAAAAGCCAATCTGCGCATGCGCCGGGCAGATGTTCCCCGGCGTAGCTACGGAAACGCCCGAATGTAGATCAGGTGTCCGTAGCAGCAGCGTAGTAGCGCTAGAGGGGGCGCCCCCCCCCCCAACGTTACTACGCTGCAGTTAGTGCAGGTAGACCGGGGGAGGGAAAGTATTGAGGCTGGGAGGGCGGCGTTATCGTACTAACGCTGCCGTCCCAGCATATTTACAGTCCCTTACACTGGCTGAAGTTAGGGTAGCCTTCAGCCGACGTAAGGGAGTGTAAATACGATGGGGCAGGGGGCGTGTCAGGGGGAGTCCCACGTTGTAACGCTGAGCGTTCATACGCTCAGCGCTACATCGTAGGTCTGGATCAGGCCCTTTTTCTTTAGTGGGTGAATAACATCCAAATCACAAACTCAGATTAATTACTAAAGCCCAAACACAGTAATAGGAAGGAAGAGCAGCAAATTAATTAGTTAATGAATGAATGAATGTATATGCCAGGAAAATTCACTGCAATGAAAACTGAGTCACACCATTACAGTATATATCTCACCATTACAGAAGGTGCAAAATCTGAATCTAGATACAATCAATCAGGGTTGGGCATTGTTTTCATTATAGCAAGCTAGGCAAAACCTGCATAGGAGACCAGGAGATAGCAAATACACGAGTAAGGTAAGTATAATAACAAATTGGTAATAGAAGAGAAATCCTTCTCCAAGTTTATGCCAAATAAAATATGGTTGGGTCCGATGGAGGGAGTAATGGAACCAAAGTGCAAACACAACTCCAGACCTCTTTAAAAAAAAATCTGTGGATGCTCGGACAAACCCATACGAGATGCCAAAAATGTGCACCCCAGACTCCACATTTAGGGTATTCCGAGCTACCACGAAGAAACGGTGGAGTCTCAGGGGAGTGAGACAGACCCTATGTAATACAAATAAATAAGTTTGCTGGTATTGCGGGGATAATGTAACAAATCTGACCCTGGCTAACATCTGGGACCATTTCTCATCTTAGTAAAGAAAAAAACTGAGTATAGAGCGCCAAATTATATCTAAGGTGAACGTGACTAAGTGATAATGAGGGAAAAATACAAATACCTAAAATGCACTCAATCAAATAGATAAGTGAATTAACAAAAGGTCCCTTAAGATATACAATCTGAGGTGAATAATTCATACACACTTTAAATGTCTAATAGCATAAAATCCTATTGCACATAGATCTTTTGTGGAATAAAATAAAAAATGATTCAAAATAGTGATTGATTGCACTATGAAAACAATCCTGAATAGCTCCCTAAAAGAATATAAAAAAGTGTGTGAATCAACAATAAACAAGATATAAATAAACTCTTAAAAATAAAAACAGATTAATAAATTTCTGAAAAAAGTGAAACTTTAAGGTGCTTAGTGTAATAAATATCCACTTGTGCAGAAGAGTAAAACTACTCCACAGTTATATAAAAGTCCTGAACCACGTTTTTAAACAGAATCAATACAAAGATACTAATGGATGACCACTACAAAGGGGTTCAATATAGATAAAGGTATACAGGCTGATATAATTAATTCCAGTAAAAAAGGGGGGCTGAAAGTCTCTCCTATAAAGTGCTCCTTGCAATAAACCAAAAATATGTACTCCAATAATAAATGATTCCAAGATGCAAGAAAATAAAAATATAGTCTTAGAAGTGGGAGAGGGGCGGGATTTAGATTAGCGGGGGAGGGCGGGAAGAGGTGGAGGAGAGGCATTCTCTGTGCGTAGTTTCCTTCTTAAGAAGGAAACTACGTACGATGAGTTAAAGTAGCCCTATGGTATTGTTAAGTGCCATAAGGTATCTAAAAACGGGGGTCGAGTTAGGGGTGAACGAGTGAGTTAGGTGCGGATCTGGTGCCAAAACCAGTGTCCAGCTAATGAACAGGGAGACAGGTCCAGGTCTCCGCAGTGCTTCCACACATAGGACGACAAGCAGGCTCCCAGCACTGCACTGCAGAAGAGGAGCCCCGGCCAGCCACCTGTACAGGACTTCCAGCTGGTCCGCCGACAGCATGGCACGGCATCACAGAAGAAACAGCTGAGAGCCGATCTCAATTATGGGGCTATCTCCCCAGGAACCCGGGGAGCCCTTTACTCCAAAGCAAGCCCTGCACCCCAAATACTATACACTTTAGAAACAAGTGTCATTTACTTTAAAAGTGCATTACCTTTAATTTATTTAAGTAGCGTCTGGTATGAACAACAAGTAAGTCTTCCTCCGTTGCCTCCTTAGCAGCTACAATAGTGTCTTCTGTAATTAACTTGTCATCTAAAAGAAAACATTTAATATTCACTACAGATTAGACTATTTAGATGGACAAACTAAAAGAACAGATTATTATTTGATGAAACTACATACTCTCTCTTCACAAATGTACATTTCTGTATACCAGTTATCCAGTTTTCAAATGTATCTTGATGAGAAATTATTTGTAATAGTGTTATTATTTCCTTTTATATATAAGACGCCACATGGTATCCACAGCGCTGTACAGTGGCAAAAGGAAATTCAGTCATTACATATACAATCATTAACAGACAGGATACAACATCAGGGTATAAAAATAATACAATACAAGTACAATGGAGAAATAAAATACAGTACAAAAATAGAACAATATATATGGAAAGAAGAGTGAAGAAGCAGGAATAAGGGGACACAATAGAGAGAAAATGTGGGAAATAATGAGAATAAGGCGGAGGGATGATGACAGAAGGGAGGAGGGCCCTGCTCATACTAGCTGACATGCTAAGTAGAGGGAGTATTCAATCAGGAGACACCAGGATGGAAATGGGGAGGGTAGGCAGGCTTCGGTGGAGGAAGGGTAGGCTAGCCAGAAAAAGTGGGTCTTGAGGGACCGTTTGAAAAACTGAACGGTGTTGGATTGCCTGATAGGTTGGGATAAGTTGTTCCAATGTAGAGGGGCAGCCCAGGAGAAGCCTTGGATAGAGAGTAAGAGGTAGTCATCAGGTTGGAGTTGAGGCGCCAGTCACCAGCAGAGCATAAGGGTCGTGGTGGAGTGTGGATGGAGATAAGGGAGGAGATTTAGGGAGCAGTTGTGGAGGAAAGAGCCTTGTAAGTTGTATACAGCTTATATTATTAGAACAATTTATGATCGATATGAAGCTGATTGGGAATATATAGATAAGAATTGACATAAGAAGGTATCATTTATATTTTTAATAAAGTTTAACCATAAAACCTATATTATACTTAGCGTTACATTAGTCTCTAGACATTTGTAACATGTAGCTCTACTGCCATCTTCTGTTTAAGGTTAAAACTAATTTTCTTTTCACAAAAAGATATTAAAAATATAAGTAACACATAAAGCAAGACAGTTATCGTCAGAAAAGAACTCATTAGTACAGGGAGAACCTCAGAAGAGGAAATGGTCATTCACTGCTTTTAACCAAGGTTATGGATATACTTTAAATTTTACATTCATTATATTGGGCCTGATTCAGACTTAAAATAAGAGAGGAAAGTTACTCCTGGACTAAACCATGTTGATTGCAGGGGGAGTCATATTGCATCTGTTGCAAACAGTATTAGAGTTGAGAGGTGATGTTTCCTATCCCAAGTCTAAATAACAGTGTGATAGCAAAGCTGATCAGTATCTGTGTGCAGTAAGCAATTCAAAGATATATCCCTGCATGCAAAGACTACAATTAACTTGACTCCCCCTGCAATCAGCATGGTTTAGCCCAGGAGTGACTTTTCACTCTTATTTTAAGCACCTTCTTAAGTATGAATCAGGCCGAATTATTATTCTATTAATGGCCCTGATTCAGACTTAAGAAGACTTTAGGTTCCTAATTTTACACACCCATATAGAAAGCTGACTCCACTGACACGCCCTCCGTTTTTAGCGTCTTAGCTGACTTACGAGTGCCTTAGGGCTACCTAAACTTAAGATGCGTAATTGTGTGCGTAATTAGGAACATTGCTGGCTAACCGTGCCCAGAATTCCCCATTCAAATGGCTCCCTCCACCCACTCTCCACACCATTTCATTCTTTAAGTCACTACGAACCTAGATGAACTAGGTTTGTAATGGTGATTCAGAGTGGTCTCATTTTTAAGACCTACGTAGAGTTCTGTCCAAGTTTTATTGCTTGTCCCTTTGATACTTGGGATTTGATTCACGCTTAAGAAGCTCTGGATTCTTAATTGAGTAATCTTCCAAAATTACCTACTAAACATTTGCAGTAGGTAATTTACAATCTACGTACCAGTTAGGTATGTAGATGACCTCTGTGCGGTCTGGCCAGAGTAGTTAAGTTAGAAAGAAATGGCCTAATGCCACCTCTGGGTGTGTGTAGTTAGAAGTGGAAGGGGGAGGGATTTAGATTAGCCGGGGAGGCGCGTAGTTTCCTTCTTAATGCACGGTAAGATAAATAAAAGTTTGATTGCAGAGATTTATATGAAAATGTAGCTTTCTGTTTCTTAAATGTCACTTTCTTATCTAAACCAGTGGTATAGTCCCTCCTACCAGTCCTGAAATACCTAAATCCAAAATAAGTAGATGCACCACATCTGTGTCACCACAATCAGTTAGATTGCTTATACTGGAAACAATCAGCAATCCCCCTACCAAACTATATTATTATTATTATTATTATTATTATTATTATTAATAACACTATAAATGGTACCACAAACTGTCTGCAGTTCTTTACAGAGAAAATCAGACATTCACATAAGTCCCTGCTCCTAATGGAGCAACACACTAAGGTCCCTAACATACAAACACACACACACATACATACATACATACATACATACATACATATACCAGGGTTAATTAAGCCAGCAGCTAATTAACCTGCCAGTATGTTTTGGGCATGTGGGAGGAAACCCACACAGGGAGAACATACAAACTCCACACAGATAAGGCCTAGCCCAGGAATCAAACTCATGACCTCAGTGCTGTGAGACACAAAAGCTACTCATCATGCAACCATGCTGACCCATCACAGAATTTGGTACATTTATACAGTTGTTTTATTGTAGCGCTGACAATCAAATGGCATGTATTATATACATGGTGGAAGTATGATTTGTAGCAAAGCAAGGTGTGCAGACATGTAAATAACAAATTACTTTACATACATTATTTAAATGTTTGATGGTATAAATATCTTTATAAAATGACCCATAAACTATTCTAGAACATGAAATTACCTCTAAGAAAGTTTATAACTTTTCCCCATTTCCCAGAGTCAAACGGATGGAGTTTCTCAAGTCCAATAAATGTGATGTTGTAGTCTTTAGAATATACAATTGGCCAACAAGCTGAAGGTAAGTCTTGATACAGTTTTGTTGTGTGAGGCCTATATAAAACACAAAGAAACACCACAGTTTGTAAGTGTTAAATATAGATACACAGTTGAACAGAATAATCTTCTTGGCAAAAATAGTTCTGTACTTACTCCTCTTCTATTATATTTATTATTAATTAATATTAAATGTCAACATCAGTCTCTGCCACATTGGGGTTACATTCTAAATCCCCTAACACAGACTAGGGCTCATACAGCAGCTAATTAACCTACCACCATGTTTTTGGAGTGTGGGAGGAAACCCACATAGACACAGGGAGAAAATACAAACTCCACACAGATAAGGTCTAGCCCAAGAATTGAACTCATGACCTCAGTTCCATGACACACAAGTGCTACTCACTGAGCCACTGCGAGTGCATTTTTATTTGTTATTGGCCAAAGTCCACAAATAGAAGAGGCATTCCAAGTCATACTGCATTTTACAATTATTGTTCTAGAAAATAACTTTGTTAAAATTTATGAACTTATTAACAATGCCAAGAAAGAATCCTATAAACTGAAACCGATCCAGACTTCTGCCATTTTCTGTGTGCGGGAGTTGATAAAGTTAAGGTAGGCTCTAGCTATCAAAAGACATGGAAGGGAATCGCATGGATATCGCACAGGATGTCAATGCATGGTATCAATGACGGATTACCAAATACACAGAGTAGGCACCTTTTATGGGCCCTGCAAAAATGGATCGAAATCATGTGAAATTTCCATTGCAGGGAATAGTAGAGAGAGGGACCAACCGAACCCGCACTGTGTAATCTCTAAAAGAATAGATTTATTTTATTTTAATTTATTTTAAAGTGGGTTTTTTTTGGGGGGGGGGGGGCAACAACAAATAGTTAAAGGGATGAGACTTTACCATGTGTATATGGACAGGAGAATAGCATGCAGGCTTTACTTTTACTCAACTATAGCAATTAACTATCAATGAGTCTTTCCCAAAGAAGGAAATGTACCTCCAGCTAATGCTGGCCAATCACTACACACAACAATCATGTAAAACAACCAAACAACGATAAAGAACAGCTATCGTGCAGCGTACAGACGTGGATGTGGTATCCACTAGACCAGTGATTCCCAAACTGTGCACCGCGGCACCCACTGGGGTGCCTCGGAATGTTTCTATTTCCTATTGTATTCTATTGTATTTTTGTCTTAGGGGTGCCTAGAAAAAAAATATGGAGACCCTAAGGGTGCCTCGAACTGAAAAAGTTTAGGAACCACTGCACTAGACAGCAACAAATTGTCCAGTAAGGTTGGGTTGGGTATATCACCTGTTTATCAGATTGATGGATAGTCATACAATGTAAGACTAGCAAAACACAAAAATAATATTTTTCTGATGTCGCACAGTACTCAACAGTGACCAAAGTTTTACAATAATCTTTTCTACCTTTCAAATCTTCTTCTCTAGTAGCTGATTAAACATCCCCTTCATGGGTCATTCTTATTTTCTGAATCAACAAATATTTACAAATTCACCAATATTATAACTCCCAGCACTTTCAAACCCCTGCAAGTCCTGGTTGATTATAAAGATCATGGTGATCTGCAATGTAAAAACTATTTAAGAAGCTGCTAATAAATATCTGAATTGTTATAGATTTTATTTAATTTTATTTTATTCAAAGTAAGCCTAATAGCAAAAAAAAACACAAAACCTTCTGAGGTGTATAAACTGGTTAGCTGCCTGTACCACCTTCTGTGTCTAGGCTGGTTATCAGAACTTTCTATTTCTAAGAAAACAAAATATATAATAGTAAGCGCTTGAAGTGTATAAAAATAAATTTTATTAGTACAAATTTAACAATTAATATCGAATGATATACATAAAAAATATATCAAGAATTGCACAGAGAGTGGAAAGATGGAAAAAATAAAATAAACTACCAAGGAATCCACATATAATATACCACTCAAATTACTCCTATCCATATAAAAATAGCATGCACTATATATGAAACATTGACCTATAAAGGATTTATACACAAGTCCAATAGTGTTGATCAGCTGTTAAAGTCTATACTGGCGGGCGTCCCTGACAATTTTGACACAGTAGAACTTGTGAAATAAACTCCACTTAGTGATGAGTTGCTATGGGCAACATCATAATATTATCACAGTAGTTTTCAATGGAAAGTAGCAATAGTAGAATTCCAATTGTGCAATTCACATTCAGGATTAAAAGCACTGTTAACGGTTTTACCGCACCTCTAGTAGAAAAATAGAGTGAGGGGGCCACAGATATTAAGGTATACAGTAGCTTACCCCTTCTGCTGTGCAACAAGCTAATATCATTATTATTGTGTGTCCCTCGGAAAGAGCTATAAGGATTTTGCTATCTACGCTTCAATTTCACCAACACCACCGCCTAAAGATTACCAACAGAAAGAACAGGTTCTATTTGGCACCATAACTTTTATCACATTGGATGCAGAGAAACGGTCTGTTATCAAACCACTTTTATATTTTAGTTTACTTATGTGTATGTTTTTATGGGTACTGAATCCAATTATTAGATTAATAAATATTTATATATTTTCTGATTAAAGGAGCCATTTGTCTTACTGTTACATTAGCTCACCCAGCATTTACTTTGTTAAATTTGTACTAATAAATGTATTTTTATACACTTCAAGCGCTTACTATTATATATTTTGTTTTATTGTTTAAAGGGGACTTCTCACCCCTATAGTGAGCTGCTAAAAGTGTATGTTGGGACCTTACAGAGGGTTTCTTTATACACAGCGCCCTTATATTACACATTTTCTATTTCTAAGAAGCCTGCACCCCTATGTGTAGACTGGCAAGCAGTTCTTACTTGTATGTATACTGTCTAGCAACCTGCGTTTCCTTTCTCCAAAGCTAGCATGCTGCAAGTTACCTGACTACCAACATGTAGCCCTTCTATTGCTAGGCTTGCACTCCCTTCCTCCTGTTTAGGTTGTCTAGCAGCCTGCAGTCACGCCCCCATTCTCCTGCAATACTGATATGTTTACACATTATGCCTGCATATCTGCTATCCTGTCCATATACTCATCATTAGTCTGCATCCTCTCTCCTTTCCAAACATTGATCTTCAGTCACCCAACTAAACCCCTCCCTGTGTTTACACACAAATCAGCAGCCAAGTGGTCTGAACCAGCTAAAATAAGACCTGCTCCTCGATAACATACACTTACATGTTTCCTTCCTTAGGGCCGGGTCACTTCTCAGGAAACCAGACTGACAAATCACACCAGCCAAAAGGAGGGACTTGTGCACTTGTCACAGTGACATCATGGGGTGTATCTATATTGTAATGAGAGGGCAGGCAGGATGACAGGAGTATAGAGGAGTGTTACCCACAAGAGGATGAAAGGCGTGAGCTATGACAGATGGCAGAAGTGACTGTATAGGAAGGAGGAGACAATAGTGTGTGTTCCTTCATTGTACTAGTGGCTAAACCCTCTTCAGCAGAGGTACCCTCACACGTCCCTGTGCAATACCCAGGTCATGTGACAATAACAGTCACATGATACACAGCACAGAATAGCACAGGACAGGCTGCAGTTCCTGTGTTGTGCGCGGTGTGGAAGGGAGCTGCAGCCTGGAAACCAAATAGATGAAATGCTCAAATATTTCTAGAGAACGAGCCTACAAGCGCCAAAGGGATTAAAAATCAAAGGTTAAATGTAAATTGCACTAAAACCTATCCCCAATGGGATTATAATACCATAACACATATTATTAGGCTATGTATATAATAAATACAAGTTATTTCGTAAACATAATTCAGCAGTGTGTGTTTGTGAGAGGGGATGATATGTTTGGTTGTAGCATGTGGGTAGGTGGATAGTGTTTGGTTGTAGCATGTGGGCAGAGCGGGGATAATATGTTTGGTTGTAGCAAGTGGGCAGAGGGAGGTAATGTTTGGTCGTAGCATGTGGGCACAGGGGGAACACAAGCAGTGTTACCAACTCTGAAACATAAAACAAGCCCAAAACAAGCCCAATCCAATCCGAAAAAGCCCAACTATATATATATATCTATGTATACACACGTCAATAACCAAGATAAATATTATGCAATATTGGGTGCCATATTTCTATAAAGTAACAGTTGACACAGTAGGTTGCCTTATTTTGGCCTGTGCTCCTTACATTCAATCAGCTCCATAATATTAATTATTTATTTTCAAGTTTACTGAAAAAAGAATTGTGCTTAATAGACAGGTGCCCCTTGTGTTAGCAATTTATTGGTCATGCTCTGTCAAGCTAAACATTTAAACTGTTCATTCTGATTACTTTACACTCTCATGGTGCTTCATTCAAGACAGACCTGGCAAATCAGGTTTGTTTACTTTTGAAAGAAGTGCCTTAGAGGTGGACTGATTAATATGTACAAATATACTGTAAGTAATTATAATGATTTGTGTGACATTTTTTCATATCCAGGACTGCACAGGTTACAAAGAGACATCCACACAGACAAGAGGATACTTTTTAACCTCAGCAGTTGAAAGGGGTTATCTGACTTTCAAATTAGCACAAAATCCAAACTCACTGAATTATCTTCTAAGAAAAGTATAATTTAAAATTGTCAAAATGAATGAGCCAAAATATATTTACACACCTTTAGTGTTACACAGACTAGAAAGAGGAAATATATATATTTCTTACTATGAAACGATCAAGTAAAAACAGCCTTAAATCACTTTAACATAATCTATCCACTAAAGAAATGGTTTTAAATAAGGATAAAGATCCTTGGCCGGATTAACAAATAGTAACGCAAGGGGACTTATGCAAGCCGCTTATGTAAATACCTTTCTTGTAACATCTGCGCATGCATCCACCAGATGTTACGACACAGATCCCTATGGAGATTTGTCCGATGGGGAGGAGTTTGCCTTCCGCATGGCAAAGCACTGTACCCATTTACCATGCTAAAAAGGCTAACAGGGCAGTGTAAAACTTATCTGCACTTATCTGCATCTACAATCAAACCTTCACAACTGTGAGTAAAAATAATATTGATACATTTTGAAAATATTTATTGTAACTGGAAATTTAGTAATTGTTTTTTTCTAACTAGTGTCAAAATATATTTATGACAAACACACTGGGGACACTTATAAATATTTAAAATGCACAGGGGGACATTTTAATTCTTTATTAAACGCAAGAGAACATTTTATTTAATAAATATGGATGGAAAGACATGTATTTAATTTATTTAGAATGGAGGGACATGTGTTTAATGTATTCCTGATGGAGGGACACTGTTTACATTTATGATGGACGAAGGGACAGTTTACATTTATTCTGCATGGAGGGACACTGTTTACATTTATGATGGACGAAGGGACAGTTTACATTTATTCTGCATGGAGGGACACTGTTTACATTTATGATGGACGAAGGGACAGTTTACATTTATTCTGCATGGAGGGACACTGTTTACATTTATGATGGACGAAGGGACAGTTTACATTTATTCTGCATGGAGGGACACTGTTTACATTTATTCTGGATGGAGGGACACTGTTTACATTTGTTCTGGACGGAGGGACACTGCTTATATTTATGATGGACGGAGGGACACTGTGTATATTTATGATGGACAGAGGGACACTGTGTATATTTATGATGGACAGAGGGACACTGTGTATATTTATGATGGACAGAGGGACACTGTGTATATTTATGATGGACAGAGGGACACTGTATATATTTATGATGGACAGAGGGACACTGTATATTTATGATGGACAGAGGGACACTGTGTATATTTATGATGGACAGAGGGACACTGTGTATATTTATGATGGACAGAGGGACACTGTGTATATTTATGATGGACAGAGGGACACTGTGTATATTTATGATGGACAGAGGGACACTGTGTATATTTATGATGGACAGAGGGACACTGTGTATATTTATGATGGACAGAGGGACACTGTGTATATTTATGATGGACAGAGGGACACTGTGTATATTTATGATGGACAGAGGGACACTGTATATATTTATGATGGACAGAGGGACACTGTATATTTATGATGGACAGAGGGACACTGTGTATATTTATGATGGACAGAGGGACACTGTGTATATTTATGATGGACAGAGGGACACTGTGTATATTTATGATGGACAGAGGGACACTGTGTATATTTATGATGGACAGAGGGACACTGTGTATATTTATGATGGACAGAGGGACACTGTGTATATTTATGATGGACAGAGGGACACTGTATATATTTATGATGGACGGAAGGACACTGTGTATATTTATGATGGACAGAGGGACACTGTATATATTTATGATGGACAGAGGGACACTGTATATTTATGATGGACAGAGGGACACTGTGTATATTTATGATTGACAGAGGGACACTGTGTATATTTTTGATGGATGGAGGGATACTGGGCCTGATACAGACCTACGCTTGTGTGCGTTTGTACATCCGGCGTACGCATAAAACCGGGTATTTGTACGTAGGCGCATGCTCTGAGCAGATGTTATGCTCAAAAAATCTGAGCGTATGGGCCTTGAGTGTGTTAGCTTTATAACAACGCTCAAGAGGACATGCTTGCAATACGAAATCCGTAATTACGAACCGAGGGCGGGCTGAGGTATTTAAATCGTACAGTACGGGACACTGTGTATATTTATGATGGACAGAGGGACACTGTATATATTTATGATGGACAGAGGGACACTGTATATTTATGATGGACAGAGGGACACTGTGTATATTTATGATGGACAGAGGGACACTGTGTATATTTATGATGGACAGAGGGACACTGTGTATATTTATGATGGACAGAGGGACACTGTGTATATTTATGATGGACAGAGGGACACTGTGTATATTTATGATGGACAGAGGGACACTGTGTATATTTATGATGGACAGAGGGACACTGTGTATATTTATGATGGACAGAGGGACACTGTGTATATTTATGATGGACAGAGGGACACTGTGTATATTTATGATGGACGGAGGGACACTGTGTATATTTATGATGGACAGAGGGACACTGTATATATTTATGATGGACAGAGGGACACTGTGTATATTTATGATGGACGGAGGGACACTGTGTATATTTATGATGGACGGAAGGACACTGTGTATATTTATGATGGACAGAGGGACACTGTATATATTTATGATGGACGGAGGGACACTGTATATATTTATGATGGACGGAGGGACACTGTGTATATTTATGATTGACAGAGGGACACTGTGTATATTTTTGATGGATGGAGGGATACTGGGCCTGATACAGACCTACGCTTGTGTGCGTTTGTACATCCGGCGTACGCATAAAACCGGGTATTTGTACGTAGGCGCATGCTCTGAGCAGATGTTATGCTCAAAAAATCTGAGCGTATGGGCCTTGAGTGTGTTAGCTTTATAACAACGCTCAAGAGGACATGCTTGCAATACGAAATCCGTAATTACGAACCGAGGGCGGGCTGAGGTATTTAAATCGTACAGTACGGGACACTGTGTATATTTATGATGGACAGAGGGACACTGTGTATATTTATGATGGATGGAGGGACACTGTGTATATTTATGATGGACGCAGGGACACTGGGCCTGATCCAGACCTACGTCCGCTCGCGTGGTTATGCTGGCCGTCAGTGTAAATTCAAAATTTCGAACATTCTGCGCATGCGTGTGCAGATGTTTTCCTGCGTAAATTCATAACTTCTTAAGCGTGAATCGGGCGGGCGTATTATTTGCATATAACCGTTGAAAGGGGCGTGCCAAAAATATACCGGAAATACGTTGGAGTTAGAAAATGTAGGTGGGGGAGGTATTTAAATCGTACAGTATGGGCTGGGTTACCTAGTTACGTTGCGGTAGTACGAACGGACAGGCAATGTAACGCAGGGAAAAGTTAGGGTAGGGTTTAGCCGGCGTAAGTAAATAAAAGTAAGGGGAGTGCTAAGTTTTTACGCTGAGTGGTAATACGCACCGCGCTCATTCCTAGGTCTGGATATGTGTATATTTATGATGGATGGAGGGACAAGGCCATATTCACAGACCCGTTTTTTAAAAGTACGCAATTATACGCACGCACATAGCAAGGCAACACCCACGACAATCCCCTCTCCCGGCCATGCAATCGTAGACTTACACCTCCATAGACCACTCTGATCTTTATGTGTGTAATTATGTGCGTATATGTCTTCTGTGCGTGCGATTCTGTATAGCCGTGCGCTCCAGCGTTCATTTAAATGCCTTCCCCCCGCCCACTTTCATGTAAATTTTCAAGAACATATTTCTACCCTGCCCATCCGTACGTATGTCCCCAAGTGTGATTCACATGTCCGTGTCTAAAGCGCTTATATATTACATTACGTAAATAAAGTTACTACGCATGCGCAGTTAAAAAGTACCTAAAAACACGCACGCAACTCCACGTGAACACGGATCTGTGAATACGGTCCACTGTGTTTATTTATGATGGACGGTGGGACATTGGATATTGGGAGATTGTGGGGTGAGTGTGGACGCCCTGCTCTACTCATCATATGTGAATATGTGGTCATGTGATCTGCAGCATGGTCACTTATAACTGTCAGTTGAATATTTCTTTCTACCATTAGTTTATTACATTCTTTTATTCAGTGATAAAATAGACATAAAAACATATTATGTAACCAGTATAGGGGCTCACATTCATGTGTATATAATCTGAATGCCTGGTTAATAGGATGCATAACATGGTCCACTACCAGTAAATAAATTCACATTTTGTTAATATTAGCTACTTATTATTATTACACCCAACCTGCCCAATGATGGCAAAACATCATTAACCCAAACTGGAATTCATTCACTTCCACCTATGCCTACTACAGCTTTACTATCAGACATCCTAAGCATTATGAGCCGTATTCAGAACTCCGGCCTCATTGCATATAAGGCCGGAGTTTTCCGCTATGATGTACTGCGCATGTGCAGTAA
>WWET01003622.1:95097-106055 GCA_011038615.1 Limnodynastes dumerilii
TATATACATACATACATACACACATACATACATACATATATACATACACACATACATACATATATACATGCATACATACATACATACATACATACATACATACATACACGCATACATACATACACGCATACATACATACATACATACATACATATACATACCTACATACATATATGCATACATACATACATACCTATATATATATATATATATATATATATATATATAACCTTTGATGGAACAGAGCCGCACCATGGTCCGCAATTCATGAAGCAACTTAAAAGTATTAATGATGAGTCTTGTGCGGACATACCAGTAAGTATGTTGCAATCAGTTAATTTGGTCACTTGTATGTTTATATATATATATATATTTTTTTTTTTCATTGAACCTAATATTAAGTTTACAAAGTGCACTGCATTGATTTCACATGAGTGACGTTGTGGCTCAGTGTCCACGCTACTGTGCAGACAGTTTGTTGGTGGCTTGGAGAAAGATTCATTTAAATGTTGTGAGCTTTGTATTATTAGAGAGGGTAACAGAGGATCAGGGAACGTGTATACTGTCATTCCTGTGTAGGAGATATTGTGTGAGTGAGAGCTAAGCACACAATGCAAGGGCTACAATCCAGCTATGTTCCAGCAATGGATGATGGGTGGGTCAGAGGCTGGCAGTGTGTATACCATAGCTGGCAGTACGTGGGCAGATGTGGACAGAAGATAAGGTGATGGCAATCAGGGAAGAAATGAGGAGTAGTTACTCAATATTAATGTTCCTAAACTTACCCGGATTTTGTTTAGAATCTCTTTACAAACAAAGATCTATTTATTGAATTAAATATTAACAATAACAAGTCATTATATGTCTTATCCCACATTACATATTATATCCCCCTTCAGTTACATGTCTCATCCTACATTACATTCTATATCCCTCCTTCAGTTACATGTCTTATTCCACATTACATATTATATCCCTCCTTCAGTTACATGTCTTATTCCACATTACATATTATATCCCTCTTTCAGTTACATGTCTTATTCCACATAACCATACCCTCCAGCATTTTTAATAGAAAATCAGTACACCTGGGGGAGAGTGTCTGTATAGGGGCATGGATTTAATCTGGTCTCATTTGCATGTATGATAAGGTGTAAAATTTCATTTTACACCTTATAAATATGAGCTAAGACCTCACAGGAGAGGGTCTTGTCACTTTAGCAGAGCTGTAGGAGTCTGACCCCGCAGTTCTGCTATAGTGATCAGATGTTGCAGGACTGGAAGGTGAATATAGGGGGAGAAAACTGCTGGGCTAGAATCCGGTACAAGAGCCCTTTTTGCCGGCACAAACCGCTAAAAACTGGTAATGTGCCTGCTGAATAGGTACAGTTGTAGGGTATGCATTACATACCATGGGCCGGATCCTCAACTACGGCCGTCTAACACACACGTTTGTGTTTGTGTGTGTGTTTGGGGGAAGGGGGGGTTGTTCTGGGCTACCGCCCTGGGTTGCCACTGTTTCTGTTGTAAAAATTAATTCATTAAATAAATAACTATATTTTATATATTTTATATATTTTAAAAGTGTTTGCCTCTACTAATGCTTGGGTATCGGTAATTAAATAGATAGATATTAGATTGATAGATATTAGATAAATTAGATAGATAGATATTAGATAGATTAGATAGATAGACAGACAGACAGATAGATATTAGATAGATAGATAGATAGATAGATAGATAGATAGATAGATAGATAGATATTTATTACTGGAAAAAGCAATGTAGAGCGCTTGTAAGGTCTGTTAATTATTAAGAAACAATTTTTATTCAAAGCATAGTAATAAAATTAATACACATAACAAACAGGTATCATTAAAAAGCACTGGAACTATTATAAATTATTGATAATATGAAGACTAGCTGTTGATCATACAGCTAGTATTTTCTTATAACCTGCATTAAACCCACTAAGGCAGATGGTTTTGCTGAGATTTTGAAAAATGTTACTTTGCAACAATGTAATCAGAGAGTTACTTTGTTAAAACAGCAGCCACCGAGTTTATTAGTCCACTGAGTATAGCTTTCTCAGGTTTACAAAAAAAGGGGTGCCAGTTACGGAGAATGCCAAAAGCTACTAGCTGACCAACCAAGCTGGTTAGTTGAATTATCACAGATGAAGGTGGATTTTTTATCTGTTTATGTAGCACGCAGTTTTATTAATCGGCTGGTGTCATGAAATAAAAGGTAGTACTTATCTGTATCGTTGGCCGAAATTGTAGCAGGAGTTATGTTGTCCTCAAGCTCCAATTGCATATACACAGAAGCTATGTCCGTCTTTAACTGATTAGTTGAATTATCAACTACCCCCACTTTTTATTTTCTTTCCAAAATACACAAATCCCTCACCTCACCACCGGGTCGTCCCATAATTTCGGGTGTAGGTTCTCTCACCGCCTCACTTTTTCACTTAATAGATTGTTATTTACAACCTCTAGTCACTCCCCTTAGGTCATATATTAAAGACACACGGGCATTTTTACAGAAAATTACAGCAATTGAATGGAAAAAAGGGTATAGACTCCTCACGTGCGATGTGGAAGCCCTTTATACTAACATTCCCCACAAAGAAGGTATTGAGGCAATAGCACACTACCTCACTAACTCTAACCACTCCACCTCACTACAGAAATTCATTTTAGAGGGGATTAATTTTATTTTAAGTCACAACTATTTTTTATTTGAGGGCCGTTGCTATAGGCAACGGCTCGGCACTGCTATGGGGACCAGGTTCGCTCCGAGCTATGCCAACCTATACATGGGCCTCCTAGAAGAGGCACTTGTGTGGGGGGGGGGGGGGGGGGCTTGTGTGGGGGGGGCCGTTCGGAGCGAACCTGGTCTATTTTGGACGGTATATTGATGATTTGATATTTGTTTGGGATGGGGATTCCACTTCTGTTGATTTATTCCTTCAGCACCTTAATAATAACCGGTTTAATTTATCATTCACACACCATCACAATGAGTTCACAATTAATTTTCTGGACATCACGATAGAAGTAGTTGGGAACCTGTTGCACACAAAGACGTACCAAAAGCCAGTGGATACGAATCACTATTTACAATATCGGAGCTGCCACAAGCGGAGTTGGCTCAAGGGAGTACCTAAGAGCCAATTTATCCGCTTGAGACGTAATTGCTCCGATATTGAGACTTTTTATCAACAAAGTGAACATCTTAAAAATAGTTTTCTAACACAAGATTATCCAATAGACATAATTAATAGAGCACTGGAGGATGCTGCTTCTAGAAGTAGATCTGACCTCCTGACAGTAAAGAATACTAAAAACACAGACTCTGAATATACAGAAGAACTGTGTTTCATCACACAATATAACTCTAGTGCTAGTGAAATTTCAAGAATAATACAGAAAAATGCAAAGATTTTAAAATTGGACGCCTCTTTAAATCCATTTATTAAGAACACTCCTCGGGTAATATTCAGAAAGGCGAAAAGCCTAAAAGATATTCTGGTACATAGCCACCTTAAAGAACTTAAAGCCACTAATCCAACAACATGGCTTCCAGAAAAACCAAGAGGGTTCTTTGTGTGTGCACAACCAAGATGTGGCATGTGCCGTTTTGGCCAAAATAAAGAACAACACTTTTTCTCAATGGAAGGGAGAGAGATGTTTCCGATCAAACAATTCATTAACTGTAGAAGCTGCTTCGTGGTCTACCAGATATCTTGCATTTGTGGGGTGCAGTATGTCGGGAGGACCACGAGGCAGCTTCATATAAGATTTGCAGAACATAGGAGGAATGTCCTAAAGGGTAACAAACTACATTCTGTATCAAGGCACGTCAACAATAAGCATGATGGCAGGGTGGAGGTTTTGAAGATGGGCAGAGGTTCTGAAGATCAAAGGTATAGAGCTTATCGAGCATACATCAAGAGGAGGAGACCGGTATGCCCGACTCTGTCAGAGGGAGGCATACTGGATCTTCAGACTTGATACTATGGCCCCTAAAGGCCTTAACGAATCCATTGAATTAAATCATTTTTCCTAATATCTGGTAGATTAATATCTGAGATCTCTCACCTCTTCCCTGCCATTGTTATTTTATAGCTTGATTAATATGCCTATTTCTGTCTAGCATGATCCATAAGTTGACTCCCGCTGTGGCCGACTGTTGTGTAGCGGTGACCTTATGCGGGGATCGCTGCAGGATTTGCTATTCAGTATTTATTATTATTTTCTGATGGGCAATATAATATAAAGTCTGGAACATCAAATTTATATACTAACAATATTGCTCCTCATAATCTCCCTCTGTCTTTTGGATTATGAAATTAATTCTCCAAAAATTACAAGTATCACTATATGCTAACTTTCTATTGACTGGTTAAGATGTAGTTAATTGTGAGGAATGAATATTTAATGTACTGACTGCCGTCGACATGTATATATATCTTTTCCTCCTATTATTGAACATGCACCATCCAGATTTCCTATTGTGTTTTCTCTCCCTCCGTTTTTTGGATTATTACATTTATTCTTTTCAAATCACAAGTATTATTATTTGCTAATTTTTTACTGATTGGATAAGATGTAATCAATTGTGAGGAACAAATATTCAATGTATGTGTTAGGAGCCGTTTACTTACCTTGCCTCCCGCCTGCCTCGCGGCTCCCGCAGTCTCTGTCCCTCGGCGTCTGCTCGCGGCGGTGCCTCAGTCTCTCCTGCACCGCCGCGTTGTATTGTAACAGTATGGATTACCGTTGACATTTATGTATATTTTTGCCTCTTATTGTTTAATATACACCATTTATATTTTTTATTTATTTTTTATTTCGGATTTATTATATATTCTGTGATCATTTTAATTTTATCCAATTTTTTTTTTTTTTACATTTAGAAACAAATATTGCCTTGCTATTTCTGATCCAAGTAACCCTTGGAAGATCTCTGGAAGTGATCTTCAGGGGTTAAGTTGATGTCTCTTGAGATATATATAAAATTGAATCTGTAATTTATCCTCTTACCCTGAAGAATAATATCTATTAGTACCTTTTTTGATGCTTTGCTACTAATTATTAGACTGTAGAAACTACTTGTTCGTGCACCAGTGTTTTGTGTGTGTTTTTTGTTTTTCTGTATATTGATTTGTTTTTCCCTTATTGGGAACAGCAAACTGAGGGTTAAAAGCTCACCTGTTTTAATCAAATACGTATAAATTGCCAAGCTCTATCTTACACACTTTTTCCTCCTGATGAAACAACAGTAGTTGAGAAACGCGTTGAGGTGTTCTATTGGTGTTTTATTTTAGCAACGGAACTTGTTCTTTATCTGCTAAACCCACTTGTTGTGCCTTTTTTACTGCCGACATCTATTTGATGCTGATAACCAGAAACTACGGCAAACAACATCTAACAGCCGCCGGCTGGCGCTTGCCAGCATATCAAGCTATTCTTCGGAGAGCTGAGCAACACAGCCAACAGCAGCACCTTTCCTCGCTCCACCATCCCCTAATGGGAATGAGACATTACAGCCAATACAGCCGCTGAATTTATTTCGGCTCAAAATTAGTAGCAAGACAGGATTCAACACTGCCATTTACAGCTGACCAGCATAATATCTCTGGGTCCAACCAGGTAGATTGGATTAAAGACGGACATAGCTTCTGTGTATATGCAATTGGAGCTTGAGGACAACATAACTCCTGCTACAATTTCGGCCAACGATACAGATAAGTACTACCTTTTATTTCATGACACCAGCCGATTAATAAAACTGCGTGCTACATAAACAGATAAAAAATCCACCTTCATCTGTGATAATTCAACTAACCAGCTTGGTTGGTCAGCTAGTAGCTTTTGGCATTCTCCGTAACTGGCACCCCTTTTTTTGTAAACCTGAGAAAGCTATACTCAGTGGACTAATAAACTCGGTGGCTGCTGTTTTAACAAAGTAACTCTCTGATTACATTGTTGCAAAGTAACATTTTTCAAAATCTCAGCAAAACCATCTGCCTTAGTGGGCTCAATGCAGGTTATAAGAAAACACTAGCTGCCTGATCAACAGCTAGTCTTCATATTATCAATAATTTATAATAGTTCCGTTGCTTTTTAATGATACCTGTTTGTTATGTGTATTAATTTTATTACTATGCTTTGAATAAAAATTGTTTCTTAGTAATTAACAGACCTTACAAGCACTCTACATTGCTTTTTCCAGTTTTGTCTTTATAAGGGACTTTTATCCTCCCAGTAAGAGCTGCTGTATAGGTGTGTTTGAATTTATGTTATTAGAGTGTGCTGCTGGTGTCACAAGCGCTCCAACATATTGTTACTTTCTAGATAGATATTAGATAGGTAGACAGACAGACAGACAGAAGTGGGGCTTATTTTGTATATTTATAACTTGCACGGACCGATCAGCTGCTAAGTGATGCAGCTGCAAGCATTGTGGGCAGTGTGATGCAGGAGGGCACAGTGTGATGAGGGGACAATGTGATGCAGAAGGGCACAGTGTGATGAAGGGGCAATTAGATACATGAGGGCACACTGTGATGAAGGGGCAGTGTGATGCAGGAGGGCACAGTGTGATGAAGGGACAATGTGATGCAGGAGGGCACAGTGTGATGAAGGAGCAATGTGATACATGAGGGCACACTGTGTTGAAGGAGCAATGTGATGCAGGAGGGCACTCTATGATGAAGGGGCAATGTGATGCGGAGAGCACAGTGTGATGAAGGGGTAATGTGATGCCGGAGGGCAAAGTGTGATGTGTGATGCAGGGCAGTGTGATTCAGGAGGACACACCGTGATGAAGGGGCAATGTGATGCAGGAGGGCACTGTATGATGCAGGGACAATGTGATGCCAGAGGGCAAAGTGTGATGCAGGGCAATGTGATGCAGGAGGGCACAGTGTGATGAAGGGGCAATGTGATGCAGGAGGCCACAGTGTGATGAAGAGGCAATGTGATGCAGGAGGGCACAGTGTGATGAAGGGGCAATGTGATGCAGGAGGGCACAGTGTGATGCAGGGCAATGTGATGCAGGAGGGCACAGTGTGATGAAGGGGCAATGTGATATAGGAGGCCACAGTGTGATGAAGGGGTTATGTGATGAATTATTATGTATATATTGTAATGTTTATATTTCTCAAGACATAATGTTCAAAAGTTTTGGTTACATGTTTTTTTTTTCCATGAATGGGGCCCCTGTGTATTGCTTTACTGTGGGGGTAAGACACCCCTAGGGGTGGGGGTGGAAATCTGAAAATCCTGACTCCCATTGTTTCCTATCAGAGCCATTCTGTACTATGACTGCCAGGTTATTGTAAACATGTAATGATGTCAAAATAGGACACAGTGATGTCATAATGGGACACAGCCTTGACAGGACGAATTGACAGTCAGAGACTCTATTAGTGTCTAGCTGACCTCTGAGTAACAATCTACCATTAATTGTGGAAGAGGAAAAACTTTCGAAGATCATGTATTTAAACAAAATTATCATAAGAATGCCACCAATACTAGGGAAAAAAACAAAAACTGGGGAATAGGGCAGTGCCGTTATCCCATAAACAAAAAGTGGCAATTAGAGCTACTGGCAGTGGCGATATCCCATAAACAAAAAGTGTGGATTAGGGCTACTGGCAGTGGCGATTAGAGCTACTGACATTGGCGATACCCCATAAACAAAAATTTGGGGTTAGGGCTACTGGCAGTGGTGATACCCCATAAACAAGAACTGAGAATTAGGGCTACTGGTAGTGGCGATTATGTCTACTGGCACTGGCGATACCCCATAAATAAAAACTGGGAATTAGTGCTACTAGCAGTGGCGATTAAGGATACTGACAATAGGCCTGATCCAGAACTATGCCTCGGAGCGAATTTACGCGTGGCTGAGACGTAAAATCGCTGTTTTGTACGCACTGCGCATACGCACCATAGAAAATATGCACATTAACGTAGCGGAATTGTGAACATATGGGCCATTCACGTATGCATCACGTAAATACTTACTTGTGGGCGTGCCGATTTTACGTTAGTCCAAATTACGTGTGAAATACGTGAAGTAGGCGGGGGTTGTATTTAAAGTGTACAGTATGGGCATGCTTAGCTGCGTAAATTCAATCAGCCCATACGTACGTGTGCGTATGACTGCGGTTACGTTGGAAAAAGTAAAGGTAGGGTTTGGAAAGCGTATCTTGACAAAATACGTCCGTGCAAGGGGTGTGCCGAGGGGAGTGTAATGAATTTACGCGTACGATAATACGCTAATAAACGTACGGCACACGTAGTTCTGGATCTACCCCAATGGCAATACCTCATAAACAAAAACTGGTCATTAGGGCTACTGGCAGTGGCGATACCTCATAAACAAAAACTGGGGATTAGGGATACAGGCAGTGGCATATAGGGCTTCAGGCAGTGGCGATACCCCATGAACAAAAACTGGTGATTAGTGCTACTGGCAGTGGCAATACCCCATAACCAAAAATTTGGGATTAGGGCTACTTGCAGTGGCGATACCCCATAAACAAAAACTGGGAAATAGAGCTACTAAAAGTGGTGGTACCCCATAAACATAAACTGGGGATTAGGGCTACTGGGAGTGGCGATTAGGTCTACTGGCAGTGGCAATACTAAATAAACAAAAATTGGGGAATAGGGATACTGGCAGTGGCTATTACAGCTACTGGCAATGGCGATACCCCATAAACAACAACTAGGGATTAGGGCTACTGACAGTGGCGATTAGGACTACTGGCAGTGGCGATACCCCATAAACAAAAACTGGGAATTAGGGCTACTGGCAGTGGCGATACCCCATAATCAGAAACTGGGGATTTGGGCTACTGGCAGTGGCGATACCCCTTAAACAATAACTGGGGATTAGGGCTACTGACAGTGGTGTTACCCCATAAACAACAACTACGGATTAGGGCTACTGACAGTGGTGATACCCCATAAACAAAAACTGGGGATTAGGGATACTGGAAGTGGCGAACAGGGCTACTGGCAGTGGCGATACCCCATGAAAAAAAACTGGTGATTAGTGCTACTGGCAGTAACGATACCCCATAACCAAAGATTTGGGATTAGGGCTACTTGCAGTAGCGATACCCCATAAACAAAAACTGGGGATTAGAGCTACTGGCAGTGGCGACACCCCATAAACAAAAACTGGGGTTTAGGGCTACTTACAGTAGCGATACCCCATAAAAAAAATCTGGGGATTAGGGCTACTGGCAGTGGCAATACCCCATAAACAATAACTGGGGATTAGGGCTATTGGCAGTGGCAATTAAGGCTACTGGCAGTGGCGATTAGAGATACTGGTACTGGCGATACCCCATAAACAACCACTGCGGATTAGGGCTACTGACAGTGGGGATTAGGACTACTGGCAGTGGCGATATCCCATAAATAAAAACTGGGGATTAGGAATACTGACAGTGGTGATACCCCATAAACAAAAAGTGGGGATTAGGGCTACTGGCAGTGGCAATACCCCATAAACAATAACTGGGGATTAGGGCTATTGGCAGTGGCAATTAGGTCTACTGGCAGTGGCGATTAGAGCTACTGACAGTGGAGATACCCCATAAACAACAGCTATGGATTAGGGATACTGACAGTGGTGATTAGGACTACTGGCAGTGGCGATACCCCATAAACAAAAACTGGGGATTAGAGCTTCTGGCAGTGGCGAGTACGTCTACTGGCAGTGGTGATACCCCATAAACAAGAACTGGGGATTAGGACTACTGGCAGTGGCGATTAGGGTTACTGGCACTGGCGATACCCCATAAACAAAAACTGGAGATTAGGGCTACTGACAGTGGTGATTAGGACTACTGGCAGTGGCGATATCCCATCAACAAAACTGGGGATAAGGGCTACTAACAGTGGAAATACCCTATAAACAAAAACTGGGGATTAGAGATTCTAGCAGTGGCGATTAGGTCTACTGGCAGTGGCGAATCCCCATCAACAAAAACTGGGGATTAGGGCTACTGGCAGTGGTGATTAGGGCTACTGGTCATGGCGATACCTCATAAACAAATACTGGAAATTAGGGCTATTGGCAGTGGCGATTAGGGCTACTGGTCGTGGCAATATCTCATAAACAAATACTGGGAATTAGGACAACTGAAAGTGGCGATACCCCATAAATAAAACCTGGGGATTAGGATTACTGGCAGTGGCGATAACCCATAAACAGAAACTGGGCATTATTGCTACTAGCAGTCGGGATTTGGACTACTGGCAGTGGCGTTACACCATAAACAAAACCTGGGGATTAAGGCTACTGACAATGGCGATACCCCATTAACAAAAACTAGGGATTAGGGCTTTTGACAGTAGCGATACCCTATTAAAAACACAGGGGATTAGGGCTACTGGCAGTGGCGATACCCCATAAACAATAACTGAGGATTAGGGCTACTGGCAGTGGCAATTAGGGCAACTGACAGTGGCGATTAGAGATACTGGCTGTGGCGATACCCTATAAACAACAACTACATATTAGGGCTACTGACAGTGGTGATTAGGACCTCTGGCAGTGGCGATATCCCATATACAAAAACTGGGAATTAGTTATACTGGCAGTGGCGATACCCTATAAACAAAAACTGTGGATTAGAGCTGCTGGAAATGACCATTAGGGCTACTGGCAGTGGCGATACCCCATAAACAAAAACTGGGGATTAGGGCTACTGGCATTGGCGATTAGATTTACTGGCAGTGGCGATAGCCCATAAACAAAAACTGGAGATTAGGGATACTGGCAGTGACGAATAGGGCTACTGGCAGTGACGATATGCCATGAACAAAAACTGGTGATTAGTGCTACTGGCAGTGGCAATACCCCATAACCAAAAATTTGGGATTAGGGCTACTTGCAGTGGCGATACCCCATAAACAAAAACTGGG